>MDKF010667346.1:0-12358 GCA_026770625.1 Nicotiana glauca | reverse complement strand
TGTTTCGGACTATGAGTTCCAAGTTTGAAAGTTTAAGAAGTTTGAAATGAAAATCATGAGTTTTGAGGCTCGATTTTATGTATATGATGTTATTTTGGCGATTTGATCGCACGAGTAAGTCCGTAGGATATTTTTGAGGTTGGGTGCATATTTGGTTTGGAGCCTCGAGGGCTCGGATGAGTTTTGGATAGGTGTCGGATTGCATTTCTCTTAGTTGAAAAACATGTTGTGCTTCAGTTTTGCAGGATTCGCAATTGCGAAGCCAGCACTCGCAATTGCGACCTTTTTATCGCAAATGCGATAATTCACCTGGGCAGCCACTTTCGCAAATGCGAAGAATATTATCGCAAATGTGATGCCCGCCCTCAAAACCCAGTCTTCGCAAATGCGAATGACTGTCCGCAAATGCGGATGTGGACCTTCGCAAATGCGAACGGTAGTTCGCAAATGCAACCTTCCCAATGTCCTTCAGAGTTCGCATATGCGAACTCAACTTCGCAATTCCCATATTTGGTCGGGGTTCGCAATTGCGAACTCCTGTTCTCAAATGCGACATCAGAGACCTGCATATTCATACTTAGACGATTTTGAAGCTTAATTTTTCATATTTTCAAAACCCAAACACCCATTGACGATTTTTCACGAACTCCCTCTTCTCCAAATCATTTGTAAGTCAACTTTTACTTAATTTCTTCAATCTTTAACATCATTTATCATGTTTTCATCTTAAAATCAAGGTTTTTCATGGGTAAAAATTTCATCTTAAATTCAAGATTTTTCATGGGTAAAAATGGAAATTTTGGGCAGAACCTAGGTTTTGTTAAAATTGGGGATTTGGACCTTAATTTGAGGTCCGATTTCAAACTAATCATAGATATGAACTCGTGGGATAATGGGTGACCGTGATTTGGTTCGAACTTCGAGTTTTGACCACGCGGGCCCGGGGGCATTTTGGGAATTTTTGAGTAAAACTTTATGAAATTCATTTTTATGCATTCAAGTTGGTTGATTCAATTAGCATTTGTTGATACATTCGAGTAATTTCTGACTAGATTCGAGCGGTTTTGTGGTGAATTCGAGGGGTAAAGTTATTCTAGAGGCTTGAGTGGATTTTTTTGGAGCATTTGAGGTAAGTATTTGTTCTAAATTTGGTTTGAGAGAATAGGATTAGGATATTATTTGTTACGTGCTATGTGAAATCGATGTATAGGAATGGTGACGAGTATCTATACACTGGTGTCGAGCATGACCATGAGTCCTGGATTGCTAAATTATCGAATTATAAATTATCGTTTATGAGGACTTGGTTGTAAATCTTTAAGCACTGAGCCGGTAATTGTTGATACTGAGCATTGATTTAAATATGCTAAGTAGAAATTTAATAAGTTTGGTTATAGCTAGATCTCCCTTGCCGGGATAGTTTATTATATTATCTTGTTCCCTTGCCGGGATAGTTTATTATATTATCATGTTCCCTTGCCGGGATTGTTTATTATATTATCTTGTTCCCTTGCCTGAATTATTTTGTGTATTGTGTTGAAAGAAATGGGATCGAGTGGTACGCCTACCACATGATATTATGAAATGGGATCGAGTGATACGCCTACCACGTGATATTATGAAATGGAATCGAGTGGTACGCCTACCACGTGATATTATGAAATGGGATCGAGTGGTACGCCTACCACGTGATATTATGAAATGGGAGCGAGTGGTACGCCTACCACATGATGTTATGAAATGGGATTGAGTGATACGCCTACCACGTGATATTATGAAATGGGATCGAGTGGTACGCCTAGCATATAATATGTTGAGATATGAGGGTCGGGTTGCGCGCCGCAACGGAGTATGGATCAAGTATATTGTTTTTGTATGTAGGGCTTTCCTGTGTTTTCCTTATCAGTTGTTATTGTACGGTTTCATTTCTTACCCGATGATTTCTATAATTAAACTGTCATACCCCACAATATGTTCCCCTCCCTCTTAGTTGTTTAAATTCGTGTATTTCCTGTTATTGCACGTATATCTGTACAGGTTAATTGTAATAGGTCCTGTCTAGCCTCGTCACTACTTCGCCGGAGTTAAGCCAGGTACTTACCATCACACGGGGTCGGTTGTTCTGATTCTACACTCTGCGCTCTTTTGCGCAGATACAGGATTCGGACCGCAATAGCAGCAGTGGTGCAGGTGTGAGCATTCAGATCCGCGAGGCACCGAGGTAGCTTGCAGGGGTCCGCAGGCCGGCGTCTTCTCTATCCTTACTTTATTCTGTTGTCTCATGTGTTCGGGACAAACAGTTATATGTATTTCTTTCAGACCTTTGTTTCAGTATTCTATAGTTTGTGAGTAGTGATACCAGATACTGGGTAGAAGTGTAATTTGGAGTTTCGTATTTTAATTTTTCAGTTATTTAAACATTTTTAAAGTCTTCCGCTTTATTTTAATGTTCCCGTTACTATATTGTTTAAACGAAATCGGTGATGTATTTCTAAATGTTCGGCTTGCCTAGCTCCGACAGTAGGCGCCATCACGACTCCCGATGGTGGAAAATCCGGGTCGTGATACCATGCCACCGGTCAACATAACATTGGTCCATATGGTGAATTTATTTTCCGCCAATACAGAGCGTTATTTATAAACTTCGTAGAAGCCGTAAGCATATACATTTAAATAGCATAAGGTTTAGAAGCTAGAAGTATAATTATAACTTATATATGTGCCTCATATTCTTGATCTATTTTCTGGGAGACTCTTTTCACAAAAAAGCTGTGGAGATACAATTTTGGGAATAACCGAAATGATCGACTATGAACTAATGAGTCCGAAACTTTTCTAATATTTTTTTAGACAATAAAACACGTTTTTACTACTAAAATAAAGTTATCTAAATACCTAATTCGCATTACTATACTGCAAATTATTTTAACGAAAATTTAGCTATTAAAGTAATTCGCAGTAGAGTACTGCGAATTAGTTAAAAAATAGTGATTCACAGTATTGTACTGCGTATTATTAAAAAAATATTTTTTTAGCTAATTCGCAGTACAATACTGCGAATTACTAATTTGGCCCCACCAATAATTAACTGACATAACAATAATTCAAACATATAAAACGTATTATTGTGTTGCGAATTCCTTAAAAAATTCTGCACCCCAGGTTCGGACTTGCCTTATTTAAAGGCGTTTCAGTTTTATGAAAATTCATTCAATACAAACTTTTAACTCCCGTTCATACTTCTCTCTTCTTCTTATCAATTATTTTTGTACAATGTCTGAAGAGCCAAAAATAAGGGTTTTATTATATTGGGGGGATGCGGTTGTGCTGGAGAATAACTCTGTGAAGTATAGCTCACCTCCACGGTGTCATGTTAAATTGCCGCTTACTATGGATTATGATAAATTAGAATCGTTGTTATGTAAAAAAATGAGTGTGAGGAAGCGTTCAGTTAACCTTAACGTAACCGGTAAGTTTTCGTATTCAGTGACTCCGCAGGGGTTTGCTTATTATTCTGAGTTTAACATCGAGGATGATGAAACTCTTAGAGATTTTTTGCGGATTTTGGATGAATACAGGGAATTTATTGTAATAAAATTATTGAAAATGTACGTCAAGATGGAAGACATTCCCAATAATGAGGGCGTGCATAGTAGAGATAACCCCCAGTCATCGGGTGGTTATTCTGGAGCAGTTTTTGCCGGACAGATTGCTGATGAAAGAGCTTTCCTTGATTTGAACTTGTCACCACCGGCGAATGAGCAGCTACAAAATAATTTTTTGACTTTATATAATCCACAAGACGACTGGTAAACTTCAATTTTACTACGCTTTAGCGATGTTTATTTTATGTTATACTTATTTTTCATAGGGGGTACCGTCCGGATATGAATTTTACAAGTTATGACCCCGTCCCTAGTTGGAATATGCGTAGTTCTGGAGTATTGGAGCACGGTGGTCCATCCGGGAGTCATCACCAACAAGAAAATATCCATCATGAAACGTCAAGACAGTGCGACTTGTAAGTAAATTGATATAGCTATATCAAATGTATTTATGTAGTTGGGTAACTTATCATTTTGTTCTTTTTGTGCAGTGAAAATGAGCACCTTGATGTTCCTGACCTCAAACAGTTGCCCATAGACGACGTATTGACTCGTGATTTGGCTGATGCGCAGAGTCAGGAAGATGATAGTGATTATGACAATAATGTGGATGAGTCTGGGAATGACACACCCTTCCATGATGAAAGTGATGATGAGGAGGAAGTGAATTTTGAACCTGAGTTGACGAGGGAGCATGTTCCTCCACCTCCCGCTAAACAAAGAGTGTACGAGTTCCACGTGCCATTTCATGAGCGAAATATTTCCTACCTTGATAATTTGACAAGTATGTCGAACGTGGATGCCCTCACAAGGGATGATGACGAAATTCGGTCGGCGATGTGGGATGAGTATAGACCAGCTGTTTTGACAAAGGGCATGTATTTCCTCGATAAAGCTCGCCTAATTAGGGTTGTAAAAATTGACAGTATAAGAGAGTGCTGTGAGATGATGGTAAGTGAGTCAACTACGGAGGTATACAAGGTTGTATGTCGTAGGTGGTTTATGGGCTGTCACTGGATGTTGCGTGCCAGCAAGAGGAAATCAGGTTTGTGGAAAGTGGGTAAATTTATTAGCGAGCACAAATGTGAAATGGACACATTCAATGAGAATCACTTCAACTTGGATGTGGACTTGATTTCTCTTGTCTTGATTCCATATTTGGAAGTGTCCATTAGGTTCAAGATTAAAGAGTGTATTACAGCCGTCCACCAGGAGTGTGGTTGTACTATAACCAAAAAAAAGGCATATCTCGGTCGCAAACGTGCCTTTGAACTTATTTATGGCGACTGGGATAAGTCTTTTTCAAATCTGCCCAGGTACATTTTCGCATTACAATATTTTAACCCCGGCACTGTTGTTGAATGGAGGCGTGAGCGGAGTCCGGACAGACCCGAATATACTTTCAACTATGTGTTCTGGTCATTTAAAGCAGCAATTGATGGTTTTGTGCATTGTCGTCCTGTAATTTCCATAGACGGTACTCATGTCTATGGAAAGTGTGATATTATGCTTTTGATTGCAGTTGCAGTTGATGCCAGCGGAAGCGAAGAGACGTGGATGCTTTTTTGAACCACTTGAAGCAGTACATTGTCAAACAACGTTCAGGTATTTGTCTAATATCTGATCGGCATGGTGGTATTTTAAGTTCTGTACGTCACTTACCTAAATGACAGGAACCATATGCATACCATTGTTACTGTGTGAGGCACCTCAAGGCCAATTTTCAGAAGAAATTTCCTGACAAGGCCTTGCATGATTTAATGTGGATGGCTGCAACTGAGCACCAACAGTGCAAATTCATAAGGCGCATGGAAGCGATCCGGCAGATAGATCCACGAGCCTATACTTAGTTGATGCGACATGAGCTTCACATATGGACATTGCATGCTGATGGCGGCAGACGATGGGGATACCTCACTACAAACGTGTCGGAGTTATTCAACGGCTTGTTGAAGTCTGCCCGTGGACTGCCTGTCATTGCCATGGTCCGTATGTCATTCAAACAGAGTGCGGAGAGGTTTGTTGAAAGGCATGCAGCTGCATCGGCATTGATAGACAGGGGTGTTCAATTTATGCCAATACCCATGAGACGATTTAAAAGGTCCAGGAGGCGAGCATAGTGGCATTCATTTCTTCAGTACGATCATGAACGGGGTATTTTTGAAGTTAAGACCGCTATCCGCGGATACCGTGGGAATAATCTACAGACGGTGAATGAAAATAGAAGGTTATGCTCATGTGGAAAATGGACTATCTACCACATGCCGTGCGCACATGCGTTTAAGTGCTTTCAAGAAGTTGGATATGGGGCAACAAACTATATTGTTAGGCAATACAATATTCCCGCATACGTAGACACGTATAGTGGGAAGTCGCAGCCATTAGGCGCTGAGCATTATTGGCCGCCGGAATCTTTTAAGATGGTATATAACAAGGACTATTTGCGCAAGCTGCAAGTGCAAAAGAGAACGCGTATATGGAACCAAATGGATGTTGGTGACACTGTTTATGCGCGTAAATGTGGCATATGCTCGCAAATATGACACGACCGTCGTAAATATCCTTCAGGTGGTGTGTGTGGCGGTAGTAATCCAGCTCCTAGTGCAAGTTCGTTGAATATACCCAACTATCAAGGATACCCCTAGTCTTTTGTTTTGGTATTCTTTTTTGTAATACGTGTTTGTACTTGTGTATGTTGCAATACATATCAAATAAAATTATGTTCGACAATCTGGAACGAGTGAAGAAAGAATTGTTTAATTGCAAGAAAATATAATATGTAAAGCGTGGTTTGATAGTTTCATATAACAACACAAGCACTTAAACTTAACTTTCACTTCAATTAAAATAAAATTTAGTACAACAAACAAGGAAAATATTACTACAACACAAACACAAACGTAGCAGGCCAACATAATAAAA
The DNA here is from genome assembly GCA_026770625.1 of Nicotiana glauca. Taxonomy (NCBI): domain Eukaryota; kingdom Viridiplantae; phylum Streptophyta; class Magnoliopsida; order Solanales; family Solanaceae; genus Nicotiana; species Nicotiana glauca. The sequence continues at coordinate 5,831 of MDKF010667346.1, read as the reverse complement.
ATACATGAAATATGAAAAATACACTAAACACATACATGCCAATGTTTAGTCCCGGTTGCCATTTACTCTCCGCTCCAACCACTTAAATCGTTCTTTCAGTTGTTCTTTTTCTTCTTCTACCTCTTTCAGTTTCGCTTTCACCTCTGCAAGTTCCCGTTTATATTTTTTTTATGTTCCTTTTGTGATTCACAATTCCATTGTGCTTTCCATTTTTATTCTTCCACCTCGTACAGTTTCGCCCTCATTTCTGCAATAATCCTATCGCTTTCGCTTTGTGTTTCCTGTTGGCGTAAACATATATTATGAAGAAACTGCAGTTTTTCTTTGTAGTATTCCTGATAACATGGTTCATCAACCCATTCCTCAAACTCACAAATAGGTTCGCCGGGAACCTTGTAAAACTGGTTCATACAGTGCCAGTAGCAGCGTCCAGCTTCACCACCGTCCCAACAACTTTGCATCATGCATAATTTTCCACAGTAGCACTTTGGTGGACGAAGAGGTTGAGCCATATAATGAAATATTTGCTTTTAGTAAAAAAATTACTTTTAATGAAATATCTGCTTTTAGTAAATTTTGAGCATACAAAATAAATACAATTATCCCGTTATTATAGGCGAGACAAAATAATTAATTTGCAGTATAGTACTGCGTTTTATGGAGTTTGTCACACCTCCTTTTGGCGCTACCGCACCCCGCGAAGGGTGTGGTAAAGGGAGTTTTTTCAATTAAAGGACAATCAAGATGGGATTATTATTAAAGGATCAGAGTCGCCATTTGGGAGATTTTATGGTGTCCCAAGTCACCGGTTTAATCCCGAATTGAGGAAAATATTGACTCTGTTTAACAGTCCGCGCACCAGAAATCTGGATAAGGAATTCTGTTAACCCGGGAGAAGGTGTTAGGCATTCCCGAGTTTTGTGGTTCTAGCACTGTCGCTCAACTGTTATATTCGGCTTAATTATCTGATTTTAAGACATTTGAACCTATGTGCCAATTTTAACTTTGAACCGTTTTTATTATTATTATTTTTTAAAAGACTTACAACGTTGTGAAAACGGGTCTCGAACCACGTCACATCAATGTACCCGTGATTATCGACACATTTTGACTTCGTTGGGATTTGGATTTGGGTCACATAAATGCGCACCCGAGTTTAGGAAGATACAATTATTAAAATCGCGTCTAAAGAGACTAACACGTTGTTATCTTTTGGGAAGGCCGTGAAATTTGCTAAACGACCCGTCCCGAATTTCTAAGTATTTTTATTAAGTAATTAATGAGGGTCTCGCAATTGTATATTTGATTTGGCGAGGCTCGTCTCATTTTTATTATTAAAGGTCAATCCTAAAGTAAGCTAAATTTTTCTATTCTTTATTAGTCTCTATAGGTCAATTAATTCACAAATATGAATTCAAGCCTCGAATTCAAGTCCGAATTCAAACAAAAGGGAGGACCCTTTTAGCTTGAACCCGCTACCTAATCCAAAATCCAATTTTATATTTACGAAGTAATTTCCTATATCCTAAGGCTCGCATATCCTAGTGTGGTCGGCCTAAGCATGCTCCTAGCGAATAATATAATAAAATGAAGCAAATGGAATAACTAGATATTAATTTACTTTCAAATTATGCTCAAATTATGTTTTTAGCTTTTCACTTGATTCGGCCGAACCCGATTCCTAACGCATGAAACAAATTAATTGCTAATGAGATGGTCGCCCCCCAAGTCCCACGACCCTTCATGATAAGCATAAATCAAGCCAAACAAACAACTAATAAGCTTCTAAACAATTGTTCATGGACAAATAAATTGCTGATACATCATGGTCACATCTAAGCTTTAGGCAACTCTCAACACGTTGACATCATAAAAATACTCAATCGCATCTAAAAGGATTAAATACTCACACCTTAACATACAAACAACTGTTGAAGACCCAAATACACAAACTAATTTTCAAGCAAACTTCACATAGCACATTTTCTTTTCTTTTCCTTTGTTAAAATAACAAACTCAATACATAATCTCAAACACTTAATAGGAATCTAACTAAAAAGAAACTAAGCAGTCGATTTTTCCCATAATAAAGAAAGTGAATAAAATCATGTAGTAAGGTTACTGAATTCCGGAAGTAGCACTGTGATATTGAAAATTAATTATAACTAACCAACACTTTTTGTATCACTTTAATCCTCTGAAGCCTTATTTATTAGAAAATTAGTCATGGATTAAACCAAAAGGAATTCCAAGGAATTCATTGATTTGTTAATGAATCAATTTTAAGGAATGTATTCCTTCATTTCAGATGTAGTACGTTCAAAATAAATTAAAATCTTTACAAACACCTTCCACACTTTGATTACAATTGAACAAGTATTGGATTAAAGCTGCTACACTTAGAGGGTAAGATTACTCAAGGCAAATTCTAACATTAAAAAAATTACTACGAAAGATGATTACTGTGGACGTCTTGGTTTTGAAAGATGATTACTGTGAATAGTCATCAGCATTCTTAATCATAATATATGTAAAAAACACAAACAGAAACCTTTAAAAAAAAACAAAGTAAAAGATGAACCTGAAGTTATTCAATTAATTCAAATGTCCAGCAGTTCTACGGAAGGAACGACAGACGACCCTCAAACTGAGACTTCGACGAACAACCTCGACGTACGATACGGCTGGTCTCGTTTTGGACTGGAGGTTGACGGGTTGTCGACTAGAAGAAGGACGACGGGGACGAGCTGGTTGCTCGATAGTGAGGTTGAGCTCGTCTGGTTGACGGATATGGCAACGAACGGAGGGAGTCTATGACGACGATGAGGGTGGTCTGTTCGACGGGCAGCAAGGACGCAACAAAAGCAGAAACGACCTGGGGGCTGCTTAGTCGTGTGCTAGGTTTTTCGTTAATTTTTTTTCCAAAAAAAAATGAAGAAGAGAGCTAAACAGTGGTATATATGCCTATGTCTATATTTTCTTTTTGTTCTTTTTCCCCAACCGTCACGTTTTCTCTTATTGTAGTATATGTCTCTCTCTTTTTCCTTCCGTTCTCTTTTTAAAATGCCCCTTCAAAGTTTGCCCCTTCAAAATTTGCCCCTTCAAAGTTTGCCCCTTCAAAATTTGCCCCTTCAAAATGTGCAAGGGTAGTGTCTTTTTTGTTCAAAAAAAATCTATCCAAATCTTCTAAGTGCTCAGTGTGTCGTCCGTGTGTGTCTAGATTTTATGGTAGTGGGTTTGGGTCGGGTATTGGGCTTAGGTTGTTATGAGTTAGGTCCGAAAATTAGGCCTAAAAATGAGTAATTTGAATCCGAATATTATTCTTTGTCCGGAACCGAGAATAAGAACACGATGTTATTTAAGTAATCCTACGTAAGCAAAATAACTATTAAAATGAGACTAACAATTAAAACAAAACTATTTTTTTTTAATTTTCGTTTTTATATAAAGATAAAAATATAAAGTACTATTTTTTGTATTTTTTCAAGATTACAATAACTACAAAATATTAATAAAACTATTTTTTTTTAATTTTCGAAATCATATAAGGAATAAAAATAAGGTGCTATTTTTGTATTTTTCAAGTTTATGAGAAATACATAAACTAAAATTTATATATCCTTTTTTTGTAATTTTTTTCATTTTGTGATGAAATAAAGTAAAATGGTCAAAATTAGCTGAAATAGCTATATTAGGCCTAAATTAAATATTTTACGCTAAAAATATGAAAAATCTCGGGGAGGGTCAAAAATCACACGTCTACAGAATTGTCTTGTCATTCTGAAAAAGATAAAAACCATGTGAAAAAAGTTGCCGTCTTGCAGAAAAAATTAATAATTAATTCGCAGTATAGTACTGCATTTTATGGAGTTGTCTTGTCGTTCTGAAAAAGATGAAAATCATGTAAAAAAAGCGGCTCTCTTGCAGAAAACTTTAATAATTAATTCGCAGTGTAGTACTACGATATTTGAAGTTGTCTTGTCGTTAAAAATTTAGTAATTAATTCGCAGTATAGTGTGAGCACGGGATTTTTACCCTAAGCAAATTATTCCAAAAATATCAAAACAAAATGATTTTACAATTTTAAGAAGTATATTGCATCCTTTTATTAATTAATCACATAATAACTCATAATAAAAATACAAAAAATATATATGCTTTAAGATTCGCATTTTTACATTTTTAGTAGTATTAACGTATTTTCAAAAAATATAGAGGAAAATCATAAAAATTTAGTTCATTTTATTTTTGAACGCTTTAATTAAAAATTACTCCAAATGGCTAGTAAAATAATTTTGTGAAGTTTAATTAGAACAATTTTGAATTTTTAAATTTTAATCTCAATTTCATAAATCAAAAATACAAATACATATATTACATATATATACATATTTTGGCCAAAATACCCAACCCAAATACTCAACCCAAATACCCAACCCAAAATAAATACAAAACCCAACCCATTTGTTAACCCTAAAATAATAAAAAAAATAAGAAAAAAATAATACAAAAAAATCGGATACCCCTCATAAAGAGACACGGAATTTCCGTGTCTCTATACAAACCCTTTACCTTCTCTATACAACTCTCTATATACACTCATTTATAGAGATCGAGATAGACGATCTTTATTCATTCTAGAGAGGCGGAGAAAACACAGAGAGAATACGAAGAGGCGGCGATACAGGAGAACCCAGGCGGCGATACAAACAAAAAAAAATCATCAGGCGATACAAACACGGAAAAGACACAAGCGATACACACGAAGAAACGGAGATACACTCGAAAATATACAGAGCAGAGGTGAGAGTGAGGAGCTCGAAAAAGATTCGGATAAGAATTTCGAAGAAGGAAATCAAAGGAAAAAATTGAAAAGGTTAGATTCTGAGAGCTGTAAATTTTAGAGTGAAAATTTTCCTTCCATTTCCAGAAAAATTGTGTAATAAAATTTGGATTTTGAAGTTTTATTTCGTCTTTGGTGTTGTCGTTGAATCTCTTTTGATAGTTTATATTCCGACTCAATTTATTTCGATGTGTTTCTAGTTGGATATATTTTTTTTTTGATCTGTGACCCTGCCTTGTTTGTTTGGTTTATGTAACAATTAAATCGATTGGTTTTGTTTAAAATGATGGTTTGGTTTTGTCATTCTGTTGGTTTGTTGATATAGATTAAGATTTTAATTTCATTTCGATTTATCGATATCAAAAATGCTTCAGTTAATTTACAGTAGTTTTGTTAAACCAGTAGAAAAGAGTTACTAAGTTTCGATTCGAGATTGTGGTCGATTTTGTCGATTCTTATATGACTTGTCGATATCATGGTTTAGTTTGAATCTCGAGACTCAGTGCATGCTCTGTTTAGTCGAATTTTTTAACTAGATTGGCCTTAGTTCAATGCTAAAGCTAGTTTACTGCAGGTTTTTTTTTCGATTTCATTTTGAGCTTGAACATGATTTGAGTTTGTGTCTGTGTCACAACTGCTGCAATGGTGTTAGGGGTGAACTAATGTTCGTTTTCATAGATTTCGGATTATTTGCTGTCGCTTAAACTAAGTTGTGCTTTCTGTTTTGCTGGACTGTTTTTTTAGCCTTCATTAAATTTCAGTCACAGCATATTGTTAAAGCATAAATAACCATAAGTTCAGGGAGTTAATAGTTCTATATATATTATATCGAAAATCTGTGATCAACCTATAATGGGTTTTCACTGTTAGCCGCGATTTTCTGATTAAGGATTCATCACACATTTAGTCGATGGTGTTGGTTAAAGCATGATGAGAGCTTAGGATAAAAATGATTGAATAAATATTACTAGATGCGGATAGTTGCAGG
>MU711384.1:20003-37912 GCA_026770625.1 Nicotiana glauca | reverse complement strand
GCAGCAGGAATATTTAATGAATAGAGCCCATACTTAGACAATCCTAAGTGGAAAGGCAGGGGAATAATATGGGGGTTGGTCAGTAAAATATTTTAAAAATAGGCTGAAGGGTGTTAGTTGGTGATATAAGAATAGATGCTTGGCATTAGGGACTAGGGGGGATTTTGGAGAGAAAAAAAAATCTGAGACACATTCCAAAAGAACATATAGACATTTCTGATATACATTCTGAAAAAACAGACCTTAGGGGTAAAGAAAGAAGGGAATAACTACTGTTTCGTTGCTTGACTTAAAATAATTTTTGGCCTGATTGAGTTAGTTTTGGTCCGAGTGATGTGCTATTTACAGTCCCGAGTGTGTTGGGTATTTCTGAGTTCAAACTGGTCTCCTCAAGTTGTTTGGTAGTTTCTCCGATTCATTGGTGTGTTAGTGCCATTGATATTTGCTCTTGGGTGATTTCCGGTCTGTCATTTTCTTTCTATTTCTTCGCTGCTAGGATTTTACTGATTTGGGCTGCTGTTTGGTGTTATCTGTTGCTGTTGTTTGTTATCGCTGTGTTATTGCAACAATTGACTCCTCATTCTCCCCATTATTCTAATTTTCCAGGTACACATATTTAAGCCTGTTTTCCGTGTAGCATATCCAGTTGAAACAAATTGAAATGAGAGCTTAATCTCGATTGGAAGCTTAGTAACTGCCATATTTTCTTCTATAATTGACTGTACTGATTTAGTTGTAATCAGGACTGTTTTAAATTAAGTGTATGCCATATTTTCTCACAATCAATTTGTTGCATTCAGTACATTCAATTTATTGAACATTTCCATGTAGAAACCAGTTAAAAAAAAATGAAATGAGAGCTTAATCTCACTGGAAGCTTTAGTAATTGCCATATTCCCTTCTATAATTGGTTGTACTAATTTAGTTGTAATCAGGAATGTTTTTCTTAAATACTTGAGATTTGTTGAACACTCAATTTGTAATGGTGTGTAGTAGAGTGGAGGACTGTTGAGTGTGGGAGTGCTCGTTTTGAACCCATAGGTATACCTTTTTAGGGATGAGTTTTAGTAGTTAAATATTGATTGTGAATTAAATCGAATAGGTCCATGTTAGCCTTAGTTGATTCCTCAATTTATTAACAAATTACTGCAAAAAGAGATGGACTTTGAATGGTTACTTCTCATCTCTCGTTAGTAATTAAACAGGATTGCGTTGGACAGTATTGAAATGCTCGAAACCTCGGTAAAAAATGAAAGTTAGCTGGCCTACCTAAGTGTGATGATGAGTTCGTCATTATAAATGTGCATTACTCGCCTCTAAAAAATGGATTGGAGTGTCTACAACAAGCTGCATAGGGTACTAATTAGTTGATTTAGTTGGAACGAGTTGGTGTAATCAGGTCTATAATATTTCCGTGATTGATAGTAAACTTTTGTTTCAATTTAAATTTCGGTCATGAGTTTGAGCACCAGGCGCAAAGGCCTGTGGAGAAGGCCTCGTTTAAATTCAATACGTATCTAAATAGCGATACATTGGCATGGTAATTAATTAGGTCTCTTTTTTTACTATATTANAAAAAATAATAATAATAATAAAAGCGGTTAAAAATTAAAATTTGCACATAAGTTAAAGCATATTATAAAATCAGATAAATAAGCCAAATACAATAATTGAGCGACCATGCTAGAACCACGGAACTCGGGAATGCCTAATACCTTCTCCCGGGTTAACAGAATTCCTTATCCGGATTTCTGGTTTGCGGACTGTAATACAGAGTCAATCTTTTCCTCGATTCGGGATTCAACCGGTGACTTGGGACACCATTAATCTCTCAAGTGGCGACTCTGAATTAAATAAATAAGTCCCGTTTCGATCGTCCTTTAATTGAAAAAACTCCTTTTACTACGCCCTTCGCGGGGTGCGGTAGCGCCAAAAGGAGGTGTGACACCATTGATTGTTTGTACTTGGCATTATCTCGAAGGTTGAAATGACGAACGCCATTTATTCTGCTATATAAACATTTTACTCTTTGTTCACCCTTTTGAGCCTTATTTATTTTATTTTGTACCCCTCTTTTGGAATCAATAACCGAAAGGAAAGGAAAAGAGAATAAAGAAAAGAGAAAGGAAAAAGTAAAAGAAAAAGAAAAACAGAAAAGGAAAATAATAACAAATGAAAAGAAAAAATGTAACAACAAGAAATTAGGATGAACTACGTTTGACCTGATTCCTTTTAAGGATACGTAGGCAGCTTCATGGCTCGGTCATAGAGAAATAAAAATCAAAAGGTCCCCAAGCAAGAAACTAGGGAAGAAGTTATGTCTGAAATGAGAAAATTGGTTCCAAAAGTTGTAATTCTAACCCGTTGGATTTAGTTTAAACACTTTGATACCCTTTTCTTTCCAAACCTATCCAAAAATCCATATTAACATCCAAAGAAAGACCTCCCGATCAGTCCTTGAGAGGTGCCAAGTCAAGCAAAGAAAAAATAACTCATGCCAGGGGCAGTACTCCAGTTTTAAGCAAGAAAAACAAAAAATGAGAGTCTTATTAGTGAAAACCCGCAAGGGCACTGTAAGGCGACGAAAGTTGAGAGAAAATGAAAATCAGAGAGTCTTATTGGTGAAAACCTTCACAAGCACCATGAGGCTACAAGGAATTGAGAAAGGGACAAATAAGGTAAGGTTGACGACAAAAAGATCCGTGAAGGCATCAAGTTGAACGAAGATGGGGATTCAAAAAAAAATTGGTGGGAAAAAACTTTGAGACACAAAGCAAGACAATTTGGAAATAGATTGATTGAATAGGCTGGGTTGATTAAACCAAAATGCACAACATGATCATTGGGGTCAGTTATCCCGTTCAGATAAGTCTTTTTCTTTCTCAAAATCTTCTAAAAAGAAGATCTTCTCCTTTGTTTTCTTCATATTTTGAAGTCATCGTATTTCATTTATTTTAGCTAATACTTTTCCAATAATAATTTGTTTTTAACAAATAAGAAGGATTTTTAGAGTTTACTGCCAGATTCCAAAGTAATGCAAAGCAAAGTGGGGCTAGAATATGTCGAAAAGAAGGTGATGGGATGTAAGAAGCGTCATTGATAAACCAAATGATAAAGTGATGGAGATTCCTTGAAAATATGGGATCGGATGAAAATCTAAAAGGGGAATGCAACAGTAGGAAAGTTTCGGATAAGAAGGTTAGAAGTGGAAAACAACATACTAAAGTTTGTGGATAAGGAGTATTCAGAAGGTCAGAAATTCTCGACCAAGTTCAAGGCAGTTGAACGAAGCAGAACACGGAAAGGAGCAAGGGGAAAACCATCCCCAGCAAGAGTATCACAACCAGTAACACATTTTAAACTGACAAGATATTTTTTTATTTGAAACAGGTATGGCAAATATTGTTGATAGTGGAGAAACATGCCACAAGGAAAAGTAAGTACCGGACAGGTTTGTTTAACTAAATTCTCAGGACCCTCCTGGAAAATGGGACTTGTTTGAAATAAGCATAAATTAATAGTCAAAAAAACTCAAAGAAACACCATCTTTTTCCACTTTTCCCCCCCAAGAAGAAACACTATCTTTTTCCACATTTTTACCCCGATTTGAATGGGGATGTTTTCGGGACCCTCCTGGAGAATGAGACTTGTTTTAAAATAGAACAAGAAGCAAATTTTAACACAAAATCACTCAAAGAAAACACCATATTTTCCCACCTTTTTCCCCAAGAAGAAACACCATCTTTTCCCACCTTTTTATCCCGATTTAAATGGGGATGTTTTCAGGACCCTCCTAGACAATGGGGCTAAGCTTTAATATTTCTGGTAGTAACAAGAACTAGGATAAGGAATGTTGTGAGGAAGTTTAATTTAAACATGAAAGTTATCATGCCTAAGGTAAGAGTTGAAAGGTTTCAGGACCCTCCTGGATAATGGGATATAACATAAGATTATTTTGAAAAAAAAAAAGAGAAAGGAAGAACAAGATGTTCAGCAGTAAGAAAACATAATGGAGTATTAAACAGGTGCGATTTACCAAAAGTTTTTAGGACCCACCTAGATAATGGGGTATAGCTTTTAAAGTATCATTAATAATATAATTTCCACTCAAAGTTACACTCAGCTACCGAACTGGGGCAGAAAATTTCTTTGTTTTGGCTATTTTTAGAATTCAGGAGCCCGCCTGGAGAACGGAGGCGTACCTTTTAAGTTTTAGCATTCAGGAGCTCGCCTGGAGAATGGAGGCGTACTTTTTAAATTCCAGAAGTCAGGACCCCGCCTGAAGAATAGAGGGAGTATAATTCAAATTTCAGTCTTCGAGTTTTATTTGGTAAAAATGATATGCACCAGCTACCAAACTAGGGCAGAAAATTTTCTTGGTTTGTCTATTTTGTTGAAGTCAGGAGTCCACCTGGAGAACAGAGGCGTACCTTTTAAAGTTTTGAAATCAGGAGCCCGCCTAGAGAACGAAGGCGTTACCTTTTTAAGTTGTTAAAGTTGAGAGCTCGCTCTGAGAGCAGAGGCGTTACTTTGTTAAAATTGGGAAGTCAGGAGCCCGCCTGGAGAACAGAGGTGACATTTTAAAGTTTGGAAGTCAGGAGCCCGCCCGGAGAACAGAGGAATACAATTCAAGCCAAGAAGTCAGGAGCCTACCTGGAGAACAGAGGTGTACCCTTTAAATTTCAGCAGTCAGGAGCCTGCCTGGAACAGAAGCGTACCTTTCAAGTTGTTGAAGTCAGAACTCCGCCTGAAGAACAGAGGGAGTACAATTCAAATTCTAGCTTTCGAATTCTGAATAATATTTGGTAATATGATGCCCAGTCACCAAATTGGGGCAGAAAAGTTTCTTTGTTTTGACTGTTGAAGTCAGGAGCCCGCCTGGAGAACAGAGAAATACATTAATGTTTTGAAGTTAGGAGCCCGCCTGGAGAACAGAGGAATACAATTAAAGTCAAGGAGTCAGGAGCCCGCTTGGAGAACAGAGGTAGACGACGATAATTAAGAGAAGACATTCAAAGGATCAAAAATAAATTACTCGCCTAGTGAACAGAGAAACATAGTTCAAGTTAAGAAGTTGGTGCAAGACAACAACAAAAGAATTTTTGTAGGGAAATACAAGGCGACAAAGCAACAACGGTCGCGAAACAAGTTAGAGAATAAGTCTTTGTAATTCATATACTATAGTTTAGTCTAGATTTTTATTTTCTTTTAGCACGGTGTAATAAGGGGTCAGCAAGTAGCAGCAGCAGCAACAGCAACAGTAAAACACAGCTTCATGGTAGTCCCAGCTACCAAAATTTCCCGAACTATATTGACCTAATTCCTTCTTATCCAAGGATATGTAGGAAACCTTTGAAGCAAAGGTTAGGTCAAATCTTTCAAAAATGCTTCACACGGAATGTTCAAACGGGCAAAAATCGCTCGAATCCGCTCACTTTGTCTTTGCACGAAAACTCTTCGTGTTCACCAGCAAAGAGGGGCAGCTGTGAGCACGTGATTTTTGCCGCACCTGAATTACTCTTACAAAATCAAAACAAAAATGTTTGTTTTATTGTTTGCAATTTCTGTGGATTTTTCGTGATATTTTCAGTAATTCTTTGCATTTGTGTATGCATGTTTGTTGGTTAAATTAATAAAAATACAAAAATATGTGGCAATTATATTTTACAATTTATAGACATTTTTGAGTTAGTCAAATAATTAATTATTTTACAAAAGAATGAAAATAATAAAAATAATTTATTTTTGCATTTTTCAATGTTTAAAGTTAAATTGTGTGATTTTTCTTTTAATATGGTGTTTAATTATTTTGTGATAGTTACTCCTTAGAATTAATTAGTATTTTTAGGATAATTTGGTCAAGTATTAATTTAGGATTGCATTCTATTTTAATTAGAAAGAAAATTGAAGAAAACAAAAATATAAAAATAGTTTGGAAATAAATAAAGAAAAGAGGAGTCAGAATTGAGCCAAAATTCATGGAGCCCAAGCCAAAACCAGCCCAAATTAACCCCCCCCCCCCGGTCCAAAATTATTTAAAGTTTTCGACCATCCAAAACGACGTCGTTTTTGTCACACTTGATATGGACAGTAGATCTCATCAGATCGAACGGTTCAGTTCGTCTCCAGCGTAGACAAAACGACGTCGTTTCAAATGGATTGATCTAAACCGTTCGTTTCCTTTGATTGAACGGTCCAATGAGATTCTCACAACCCGACCCATTTTTCCCAGGACCGATCCAGTCCTCTACTTAGCCAAAACGACTTCGTTTTACATAAGTGAATTAATCCAAATTGTTGATCTCAGTTGATCCAACGGCTTGGATTAAATCTCACATCCAGTATATAACATTCTAACATAACCCAGACCCCCCCCCCCAGAACCCCCCTCTCGTCTCTCACAACTCAGAGACGAGCACTGTCTCTCACCGCCTTACCCCACCGCCCTCCGCCCACCGGAAATCGCCTCACGGCGGTTCCGGTGGCCTAATGACCTCCATGTTTACACCCTAGGTTCGCCTTAACCTCCCCATCTCTGATCCACCATCACTTTCACTCAAATCCCTGCCTAGCTTCTCGAATATTTAAAAAACCAAACAATCCCTCCGTCGTGTCCGGCGGCAAGTCTCCGATGACCACCAAATTTACACCGTAGATTTCCCTCCATCTCCCCATTCTGAAACCCCAAACCACTTCCCTCGAATCACCCCAGAATCTGTCGAATATCGATTTAAAGCTAGGAACCCTAGCGCCTCCACAAAATTCCCCAGTGGCGGCGACGCCCCCAAACCGTCCCAAATCAATACCCCATGACCACCAGACACCCCTCTTCCAAAATCTATAACCCTTTACCCTCGAATACCCCTCCAATTCCTAGAATTTTGAATCAAAGGGTCCGAGTCTCAAAAGCCAAAATCCGGATTAAGGTTCCAGTTCATTGATATGAACTAATTTTTGTCAGCCAATAAGCGCTTTCACTTGTTCTTAACAAAGAACAAGTGCTTGACCTTATTAGGTGACTTAAATCGAACAAGCAAGCCGCCAGGTCAATACGAAACGGTGAGTTCTTCTTTGTCTTTTATTTCTCTTTGTTTGTAAGGTTCCTCTTCCCCCATTTTTCTTTTTTTCACTGGTTGATTTGCGTTGAAACTCAACCAGTTTTCTGTTCAAAAATTATCTTCAGCGTTTGTTTGATCTCGAATTATTTTTTTAATTAGTCTAGTTAATTGTGTTATTTTCAGCATCTTTCTATTTTATTTTTATCAAGCCTTTTCTTTTCTTTCTTCTTTTCTGTAATTAAAATTTGAGATGTGAATTTATTTTTAGTTGAATTGTTAATTGTGTTTAATTATCGTGCATGTGCTTGTGAATGTTGATTAGTCAATATTAGGAATAACTTTAAATTTCGAACCCCTAAATGTGGCTTGGTTTCTGATTGTGATAGATAATATTAGATTTGAATTAGTTAATGAACTGATTGGACTGGAATTAGTCATTAGTACTCTTTTAAGTTGAGTCATTTGAACTCCAGAATTTGCCTGAACCATTTGAGTTTCAAGGAAGGTTCAGTCCAGAGATGTTAAGGCCCCTGTTTGATTGTCCATTGGGTCAATTTGACCCATATTTGGGTTTGTTTTTCAGGATAATTCAAAGGGTTTAATTCAAGGGATTAAGGGGATAATTAAAGGCTGCTAATAGTTTAAGGGGTAATCAACAGGGTTTTTAAGGGGTAATTAGCAAAAGCTTAGGGGTCAACCTAGATAGAATATAATACATAAATAGTAGAGGTAATGGAAACTGCACTCTTGCTCATTTTAAGGTTGCCAACAATTGCTAAGGGGTATTAGTTAATAAGCACTAAGATAAGTGGGCAATTAAATGTTGGAAAGTTAAATGTTAGTGGCAAATGCACTAGTGGTATGCCTATTAAAAGGCTGGAAACCAGATTGAAAGGGTGGAGGATTTTTGAAAATTAAGAAATTGTGAAAACACTGAAAAATATAGAGTGATTGAGCACAAGAGACATTCTAAAATATAGAGAAAGAGTACTGAAGTTCATTAATACATATACTGAATTTCTACTGGTTCATTGAACTTTCTTGAGTGATTTTCTTTTGATCCTTTTTCAATTCTGAAAACAGTAGTTTCTGATTCATTTGGGGTTTTGAAGTGACTTGATTATGATTTTGTAAGAGTCAGTTCTGAAGGTTGTTAGAAAATATTGTGTCATTAAGCTGATTTCTTGATCAATTGACTCTACTGGTACTGATTTCTGTTGCTACTGGCTGCTGCTACCCATTGCTTCTTACTCCCATTTTCTTTTTCTTTCCAGGTACATATTCTGAATTCTTTACGATGTAGATTTCGATTTGAAGAAGGAAATAAAGACAGTGTTGATATCATGGCAGTAGTTCTGCCTATTTCAAAGCTATAATACTTTCATAATGTTCATGTTTTGTTAGTCACCTAATTCGTAATATAGTCTAGCTAGGTTCTATTTGAGTAGCTGAATTCGCATGTATTACTTGAATTACGGACCGTTGGAATATTGTGTTAAGGGTTTAAATTAAGTTGAAAATGCAGTAAGGTTGCTTCATCCTTAGTCAAAAATGAGTAATCATGCTTTGGGTTTTAGTTTTATGTTTAAATTAGGTTAAAGATGCTAAGTGCAATCATGATATTGTTTGATGTACTGTCAAAGGGCATGTGAATGTTTAATTTCGAAATGGTATAGAGATTGAAATGTTTATTCAGTTGACTTTAATGTGGATATTAAAGAATGAGCATGATCATTCAGTTTCGTGAGTTTCAATAGTTGCAATTTTTAGCATTTCATTGATTAGCATGTTAGCTTAAGAATGGTTTGAAAGGATTGCTAGTGTAATTCCAATCAGTGCTTCAATATCTAATGAGTGTTAGTTTTAATTTATGATTGATTAATATCAAGTTTAGGGATATGTGATGTTTAAAACCTCTTACTGCTACATTTGAAGCCTGATCAATTTCTGCTTTTGCCCGGGTTCGATATGCGAATCCCTGAATGTCCATCTTGGGCATGCTTTTGGGCATGCTTTGCACGAATTGGGCTCATATTGGGCCTGAACCTAAGTAATTTGCCTAAAATCAGAATGGCTTATTAGGCATCGTTTAGGCCTGTTTGGTTTCGTGGGTCCAAGCCTCTGGAAGTCGAATCTTTTATTAGTTTAGGCGTGCCTTTAATTACTAAGCCAGTCTCGAACAATAGCCAAATTATTAAAATCCTTAGAAAAATCGATAGATATAAGCAAAATTATCATCTAGTAGATTAAATCAAAGCGTGCCATGCCAAACAAAAATTGATATTTATAAGGTCCTTATTTGAACTAATCTTGTTATACTTAAAATCCGAAGGGTTCCATTTAGCAAATTTCATGGTCTCCTGCGAAGTTAACAATTCGGTAGTTGCTTTAGGTGCGTTATTTAATAATCTTACCTTCTTAAACTCGGGTGCACATTTATGGGACCCAAATCCAAATCTCAATGATGTTGAAATACATCAAGAATCACGGGTGCATTTTGTCGACGCCCCCCATTTTTCTAAGGCAGAAAGCGGGTTTCGACATTATGGATGAAATGACTCTTCTATCCCCTTTTTGGGGAATTGGGTTATGGATTTTGGATAGTCGCCACCTAATGATTATAGTGCATTAGGACACTTTAAAAGAAGAGAAGAAGATTTTGAAAGAAAACCAGAGTTCGGGTAAGGTCTTGAGATTATCTCGAGGGGAAGGTGTTAGACACCCCTCAAGACCCACTAGTGTGGTTCCCGGCCTTGCTTAGTTGTGACTTTAAGAAGAGTAGGAGTAGACGAGCAAAGTTTGCACATAAGAAATACAAGCAAGTTGACAATTTTGAAAGAAGAATGGCACAAGTAAAAGAGAGTTTTAGTTTGAAGAAAACATTTAAATAAAGGAAAAGTAAAGAAAGAGGGTCCTAGGTTTAACTATAATATGGATCATTTGGTGCAATACCCAGCAATCATTCTCACACGAGATATTAACGCACTGTCATCATCTCCATATTCTACCCTTCCCACCTCATTAAGGTATTTAAGCGCGATTAGTCTCGTTTACTTATTGCATGCTAGTACCCGTCCCAATCTATCAGTCCCGGGATATTTGGACTCCAAATCCTAAAGGGAAGAAGGGGATGGAGGCATATGTGGAGTTTAAAAGGACAAAATACTAAGGCGTAAATCAAAACAAACAGCAAATAAGTGGGGTACAAATCAAACACTCAAAGGCTCATACAAACCCCGTAAATCACAACAGCAATTAGTTTAGCATGACTCGCAAGTACTGATTTGGTCTTTAAAATTAACGGTGGACAGATTAGCTTAACACATAGAGTTGGATAACAAGTCCGCATTAGGCAACCCGAATCCATTTGTCAGAACTTAAGGTATTTTTAAAACAAGTGATTCAGAAAACACTAATTTTAGACAAGAGCCTGTATAGAAGATTTTTTTTTGAAATAGAAAATTTGAAGATTGCATAAGTTCAGAGATGGCTTGCAAGTTAGCCGAATTGTTTAAGTAAAAGTATAGGCGTTTTTCGAAAAGCATTGAAGTAAAAATGTAGAAAGAAAAACTAAGGGGTTGGTTTCAGAATAAAGATGTAAGTTTGGAATTTAAAGGACACCACATATCTATAGAAATGTTGAAAGAGACGGACTTGGACAGGTTTCCAAAGCAAACAGGTTTGGACAAAGCATTTGAGGCTAACTGACAAATTATCACTCATATTAGGCGAGTTTGAACTCCTATAGGCATGATATCTATATCTTGATTTTTTCTTAAGACTCATTACTGTCATTGAACTGACGAGGGGGTGAACATTCGATTGCCCTACAGTTTGCCTAGCATTTTATGTGTCGCCTATAGGCATGATCTCTATCGTGCTTACAATGCAAAGTCCTATAGACATGATTTCTAAATGGTATGCAATATTAAAGTCCTATTGGCATGGTTTCTGAATGGTATGCAATATTAAAGTCCTATAGGCATGGTTTCTAGATGATTTGCACTATTAAAGTCCTATAGGCATGATTTCTAGATGATTTGCAATATTAAAGTCCTATAGGCATGGTTTCTAGATGATTTGCACTATTAAAGTCCTATAGGCATGATTTCTAGATGATTTGCAATATTAAAGACCTATAGGCATGATTTCTAGATGATTTGCAATATTAAAGTCCTATAGGCATGATGTCTACCCATTGACTTATGGCCCTCCCATACCCTTTCACTAATGTTCCCCAAATTCTTTTACAAGATCGTTACAGAACCAAAAGAAAGTAAACAAAATACATTACAACCTACAGCTAGATCCGAGAAGCCTAATTCAATCTTAATACCCGATAACACGTGTTTCACCAGATCCAGATTCCAGATTCCAAGGTCTTCTCTTGGAGTGTTTCAAAGTTCCAAGGGCTTTTAGGAAGCCTAGGCAATGCTTACACCCTAACGATTTAATGTGGTAACAGAGTNCCTAAGCATGGCTTACCATAGGGGGGCAGAACTTAAAGAACTAAGAATGAGTGTAGAGTGAGGGGATTAGAGGAAACCAAAGCAAAGGATGGTCATACCCAGCCATGGGTGAGACTGGCACACCCCCTGACCCTTTACTTGATTCAAGCAAATAAAAGAGCAAACTTTTAGAAGTCAGACGAGGTCTGGGTGGTGATTAGGGCACCACCAGACCCTAGTCAAGGCTCAACACATAAAGGGGGGGTTAAGGGAATGGGAGTGATTTGAGTAAAGGTTCAAGAGAACCTGGTCCCAGGTCAAGGATAGCAATAGGGTGCTAACCTCAGCTTAGAACCAATACTCACACATAAAGGGGTTAAGGGAATGGGATCACATGAAATTATTCACATAAGAAAAGCATAATAGCACTTTAAAGATGCAGAAGCATGAAGAAAGGCTTAACAGACTAATGAATAGTCACACAATGCAAAAAACATGTAGTGAGAGGTTATGTAAAATGGAAAAGTAAACACATAGTTTTGGGAAATAGTATTTAAATTATAGAAACCTACCAGTTGCAAGTTCCAAATAACAGAATAAATAGAGCAGTAAAACAGCCAGAAACCCTTCAGCAAACACTTGAGGAAAGCAAAAGAGATTCCAAAGTCTAGCCTTGGCTTTCAGCCGGCTAGTCAAAACAATAGCACAAGCAAGAAGATAGGGCTTTGAATGTGTGTGTGTTTTTGAACTCAGTTGTTCGTTCTCCTCCTTCTAAAGAAAAGAGGTGAAGTGTTTATAGTTGAAAACATGCAGGTAATCAAGGCAAGAGATAGTTTAGTATCAATCATAATCAATCAGACGAAGGGAACTTCTTTAATTAAGGAATTCGAATTTGAATAGGAGAGGGCAGAGTTGCTTTTAAGGAAAGAAAATTAAGAACACATTGTGTAGTAAAGGGTAAATACATAGGAGAAGCTTTTAAAAATACACAGTTAGATAAATAAGGTAAGGGTAAAATCAATCAATCACATAGTAAATTAAGGAATTAAAAGATTCGAACTTAATAATGAATTACGTCAGAAAACAAGTCCAAATCAAACAAGGAGAGAATCAAATAAGTTCATATAGAAATCAATACCAAAAAATTAGGGTTGTTTAGAGAGTAAAAGGTTTGACTATAAAGAGAGTGTAAACTTAAACATGTGAGGCTAAAATTAACATAGTAGTCATGTAATCAAAGTAAAAGAACATAGCCATGGATGAAATCAAAAGGTCTTGCAAGGCTTAGCAAGAATCAGAAACATGAGACGAGTTTAGAAAATTTAGGGTTTTGAAATCAAACAGGCAACAAACAAAATACTCGTACACAAGCAGGTTTGAAAACCCCAAAATCTAGGGTTTCTTCCACAAGTCAACGGTAAAGACGAAAGCATATAAAATCAGGCAAGAACAAACTCAGGGAGTCCAAAGAACACAAACATTCATGGAAATCTAAGTAAAGAAAAATATAGTAAAGAAATTACTCGGAAACCATAGGATAAAAATACGCAGAAATCATAGAGAAAACACTTACGAATTATAGCAAAGTAAAAATATAGTAAGAGATATCAGTAGAACGAGTAAAAAATTACGGAAACCCTAAGTTTTAAGAAGATGAACAGTTTTGAAAACAAAAATCGAAAAGAAGTGAAAAATACTTTAAAATCTTATAAAATAGCACGGATCTAAAGCAGACCTTAGAGAGAAACAAAGAAAACCTCGAGGGCTTAGGGTTTCAGAGAAAACCCTAGAAAATGAGAAAGGCCTGGAATAGGCTGGTCCTGAGTCGGAGATGGACTCACAGGGCTAGGACTCGCCGGAGATGAGTCGGAGATGGCCATAGAACCTGAATCGGAGGGATTCTAAGCTAGGGTCTTCAAGTTTGGACCTTGTATCTTTGAGTAAAAGGAGTATAAGGGAACGTGGGGGTAGGTATAGTCTACCTAGGGCCTGAGATGCCATGGTTTCCGGTGACATACGGTGGAAATCGGTGGGAAAGGGGCTAGGGTTTCGGAGGGGCTTGAGAGGATTTGAGAGATGAAGAGGATCTTAGGGCGGCTGTTTGGTTAGAATGATTAGGGTTAGGGGGTTGGGCTAAGTTAAAAAGGTAAGGGCACACGTGGACCGTTGATTAAAACAATCAACGGTCACGATTTAAAATGGAGTCCGGGCGGGTTCGTTTTAATCGGGTCTGGGTAGGGTAGGAAACGGAATTGGGTCGTTTAATTGGGGGGGGGGGNATTAAAAATATTGATTTAATAAAAAATATGTAAGTGTTAATTTAAAAATATTGAGAATGATTTTGTGATTAAAAATGCTATTGAATCGAGAAATAGGCTAAAATTACAATTTCATGCAATTTTAGTTTAAAAATACAAAATGGACTTGTAAAATTATATAAAAATTATGTAAATTATATTTTTATGTAAATATGAGAATAAAATAAATTATTCACCAAAATGACAAGTTTTTGGGAATAATTATTGGATTTTATAGTGCAAAAATAGGCCATAAATTGGTTTTAAAAATCTTAAAACTTTTGGAAAAATACCAAAACCTTTGGGGATGCTTATATGCATATACATCCTATTTTGAAAGTATTTTGAGTATATAAAAAATACATAGGGAAAAATTGGGTATCAACACATTTATATAACATGATTCAAGACGGGTTTTAATAAGCGTTGCAATATTCCTAAAAAATGAATAAAAGCGGTTAAGGTTAAAATTTGCACATAAATTCATAATTGTTTAAAAATAAGATAATTAAACCAAATATAACAGTTGAGCGACCGTGCTAAAACCATGAAACTCGGGAATGCCTAACACCTTCTCCCGGGTTAACAATATTCCTTACCCGGGTTTCTGGTTCGCGGACTGTTAACAGAGTCAATAATTTTCTCGATTCAGGATTTTAAACCGGTGACTTGGAACACCATAAATCTCCCAAGTGGTGACTCTGATTTCTTAATAAACGAATTCCGTTTCGATTGTCCTTTAATTGAAAAAACTCCCTTTTCTGGCAGCTTTCAAAAGGTTTTTTCAACTAAGTGATTGATTCTGAAATCCCTTTAATAAGGCTGATGAATCGTCATTGGTTTTCTTCGATTGAACCTCCTTTACCTTTCTTGACTTGCTTCATTCAAAATGAACTTGTAATTTTGGTTTCACATCTATTTGATTGATTCCCTTGCCATATTTGGCACAAATCGTGTACTGTTGATTGTTTTCCTTAAATAAGTTTTGTGTATTTACCCCCTTTTGTACTACTTTGAAAGGTTTTAAATAAAGCTTCTTTCCTTAATTGGTTTTTACCCATTGGAATCAGAATCCCTTAACCAAAGGGAGACTGATTCTAATAATATTTTCTTGCCTTTCTTGCTTGCTTTCTGCACTATAAAGGGACTACCCTCCTACACTTTTAAGACATCTTACATCTTATATCTTACATATTACAGCTTACAGCTTACACCTTATAACAACATCTTACGACTTCTTTCTTCACAAAACCTTCACACCACTAGTCTTTAAAATACTTGCACGCTTGCAATCCTGTTTTGAATCCAATACTCTACTCTGCTTGGGATCTTTTGGAACTGCTTTGCTTGTAATTTGGCTTTTTCTCAAGACTAATGTTTTTTACTTATTTCTTCTGAAACTGGTATGTTCTTGATTTAATTTTCTGCCTCACCCCTATGTGTTTACTTTACAATTTCAGCATTCTTGTTTACTTTACTACTCATGTTCAATAATTTATGCTAATTATGTTCTTTCCGTGCATCCTTTCCATTGTGGATTCCTACCTCTATTCCCTTCTATGTGCTTGAGTTAAGGTCTTTGGCCTGACAGTATCCAAATTACTACCCAAGCCATAACCTGATCCACAATGGATCCTAACTCCTAAGTCTGGCTAATAGGCTGGTTAGGGGTATTCCAGCATTCCCAATTGCTGGGCATGACCACCAGCCTACCATGGCTTTTCCAATTTCCTCTCCATGCACCTTCACTTACTCTTAGACTCTAAGTTCTGCCCCCTCCTATGAGCCCTGTTTTGGGACCTTGAGTTCCCTCCAAACTTGGATATTTGAGGGTTGGCCCTTCGACACTGCACCATAATCTTAATTCTACAATATAATTGGGTGCAAGCATTGCCTGGAGTTCATGAAACTCCTTGGAACTTTGACACACCCAAAGGATGAGAAAGGCTTTTGGAAATCTGATCCTGGAAGTTGGTTTATCTCATATTGTTGGACTTTGAGTCAGAATTAGGTTGTTTGGTTGTAGCTGTAATTTCTGATGTATTTTTTTACTTTTATTTTGATTCATTCGAGTCTGTAATAATTTGTAATAACTATTGGGGATGGCTAGTGGAAAGGGATGTTGATGAATGTATGAAAAGGGTAAAAATCATGCATATAGGTCATTTATGAAATTCTGCATTCTCATCTTAGAAATCATGCCTATAGGTCATTTATGAATTTCTGCATTCTTATTCTAGAATTCATGCTTATAAGTTTTTTCTGCACTTCTGCATTCTCATCTTAGAAATCATGTCTTTAAGTTCCTTCACTTTTGCATTGCTGCATATAAAAATCCTACCTATATGTTCAACATTTCTGCATATAGAAATCATGATATTAGCTTTTCTGCACTTCTTCATATACATGTCATAAGGCAAACAATCGTAGGCTTAATAATAATCAATTGCATTCTAAAGATTACGTCTATAGGACTCTTGCATCTATGTAATCGTTTAAAACCAATAACGCTTAGAAATCATGCCTATATGAATAATCAACTGAATCAGCTTCGAGTTTGAAACCAGTCATAAGGTCGTTTAAAAATCTGCAGATCTTTTTGTTTATAAAACCAGTGATCCCTTCCTTTAAAATCAGTACACTTTGTTAGATACCCTGCCTATAGGTCTCACTTAGGCAAACCATTAGGTAATTAATTAACTGTGTCAGCTTTGACAACAATAACCAGACAAGGCTAATTCAGACTCCTCATCTGAGAAATATGTGATAAATCAGTCTGTCCTAACACTTTTAAATTTAATAGAGACCACAACCAGTACTTGAAGTCATGCTATACAATCTGCTCTTTTAAGTGAGGAGGCCTATTTGAGCCTTAATTGTTATTTGTTCTTCCCCTAACTGCTTATGTGTTCTTGTTTATCGCCTTAGACTTTTTATGCTTTTAAACTCTGATAAGTTCCAATTCCCTTCCCTTTTAGGATTAGTAGACTCAATACCTCCCGAACTGATAGGATCCGGATGGGTAATAGCATGCAATAAGTAATGATACTATTCCACTCTTTAATACCTTAAACGGGGTGGGAAAGGGTAGACATGGAGATTATGATCACATGATAACACCACGCGCATAATTGATTACTAGGTGTTGTGTGGATGATCCATGTTATTTATAAACCTAGGACCTCATTTCCTCCTTATGTGCGTATGTTCTTATTTCCTTTAAACTGTCAGTTTTTCAGTTCCTTAAACTTTGTATTTAACTTTAATTCAAACCTCTTTGGAATTTCCAGCACTATTTTTTTTTTAAACTTCCGCCCATTTTACTTCTTCGTCTGATTAATTGCATTTGTTACTTGACCCTCATTTTATGCACTTATACATTGTGAACAACTAATATTTGACCACACTCAAATTTTATACTATTTAGTGTAAATATTCCTTTTAGGTCTAATCTTGATGTTTTAAACTTTTATCTTACTTGTAATAGGTTTTATTTGATATATATATATATATATAAGTAAGCTATAGGATTGTTCTTAGTATCTTTTAAAGTACATGTACATATATAATTTTTTTTGTATTATAAGAAATATTGGTTAATCTTATTACCTTTATAATTTAATAAAATAATAAAAAATTAATTAAAAAAAGAAGAAGAGAAGAATACAAAATGAAATTAACTTACGTGAAAAATAGATAAAGTTTGGCAAAACAAAAAGGTCATTTTCATATTTTCCCAATTCCTATCCCCCTCATGTCTCTCACCCCATGATCCCATTTTCTAGCCAACTCCCTCACGTTCCCTTTCCCCACTTCCCCTACTCATCTCACTACTTCCTTACATCAGTTATAAACACATCTATATATAATTAAGAAAGAAGAAAGAAAAAAAGAAGGGGCAGAAAAACAGAAGGAGGGAAAACGATGGAGAAAATGAGAGAGAAATAGCCGCCCTCACTCATCTACTTCTTCTAAGAGCTAAAATGCAAAAACTCAGCACATAAGATACTACAACTCATCTTCCTCCATTTTTTTTTCTATCTTTGACACATAAAATTGCATTAAGATACCTCATGGCAAAGCTCAAAAATCAGTTACTATTTTCT
>MU711384.1:8008-18157 GCA_026770625.1 Nicotiana glauca | reverse complement strand
TCCACTGCCGAAGCCGATAATAAAAAGTTGTTCAATGGACTCACGAGTATCTAGGGGAGCATCATCATCATCAAAAACGGGGATTACCACTAGGGCCTCAGCAGGCTCGGTAAAAAGAATAGAATGGCGGGGGGATGCTTCAGCTTCATTATCAGAAATGATGCGTCTTCGAGCTCGAGGCCTTCTCACCAAAGAGTCCCCGCCTTCCCCTTCTTCAGAATCTTCTTCTTTAACAACTTTTCTATTTGATGAAGAACCCAAGACTATTTCTTGAGACCTATCTAAAGAGATACGGGTAGCCACAACTGCCTCGGCAGTAACTCCCCGAATAGAAAATCTTGATAAAAAAAGGGGTTGAAATTAGTGTAAAAAAAAACACTAGATGAAAAAAGAGATAATACAAAAACTCTTACCATGAGTTTTTACTTTCCAACCAAATCAGTTAGAAAGTGTCTTACAAGACCTACCATCCATTGGTGCAGTATTCAGTAACTTGTCTACCCAACCACAGAAATTGGGAATACTCTCCACAACTCCTATGGTTGCTCAAAAAAAATCAAAATTAGAAAAGTTGACAAACTTGAAGAAAAAAGGCACGAGAAAGTTAAAAAGACTTACGTGCAAAATTCCACTTCTCAAGGAAAGTAACGTTATCATCACCCACTAAACCAACAGTGGGGGCAGCAACAAACCTGGCATACCAGCCACGGTCTTTGTCATACTCAGGACTCATCAAAACTATCTTGCTCCTGGCTACTAGTGTGAAAACACCATTGCAGAAAAGCCTAGGGGAATAAAGGTGAATCAAGTGAGGGAAAGTAAAGGGAACGTCGGTTGTATTGGTCAAGTGCCTCAAAACAGGCAATAACTCTTCATACGATTGGGCCAATTTGACCTAAACAAACATCAAAGAAATGACAAAATTTAAGAATAACCTGGTCAATAGCTGGTTTAAACCCTAAGGTGAAAGGGTATGTATAAACAAAAGAAAACCTGGATAAGCAAGAGGTAATTCTTTGATTTGGGTTAGGGATGATAATAGGAAAGTCACTACTCCAATGGCAGTCTTTACTAACTATAGGAATCAAAACTTCTGTAATTTGAGTGGGAAAGATATCAGCACGATCTAAACCAGAGACTTGATTCCTAAGAGATTCTCTGTCATGATAAAAAGATAGTTCTGTAACAATCTCCTCTACTGTAGGTTCACGAAGCGGTTCAGAAGGTTCTTTACCTCTTGAAGAAGATCTTTGTGAAAGTGAACCCCTAGTTCTAGAAGAAGGGCCAGAACTATATGAAGGGGAAGAAGAACCACCACGAACAGACCCTAAAGTACGAAGTCTACCTCCCCTTCTGCTCCTAATGGGGGCATTAGGGAAGGTATCAGCTATGGATACTCTCCTAGGGTTAGGGTTTGATGAAGACATAGTAACGAAGGATGATACGAAGAAGAAGAAAACAAAGAGTTGGGAGATTGAATATTCCATAAACTTTATGTGGTAAAGACAAATAAGGAAGTTATATTTATATTAATAAGCAACCGTCAAAGGAAAAAGTGCAATGATGGAAGGACCATAATAATGATAACTAACGCTTCGTAAACAGGGAAGCCGAAAAGAAAGCCTAAAAAAGTACTGCAAAACTGTAAAACTAATAGGAAGGTAACACGTGTGAAACTCATTAAATGGAAGTGACAATTGAAGCGTCAATTCTATCATAGTATTAATGGTGACAAAAATTCTTGTTTTAATGAAATCTACTTCCCAAATATTCAACTGATGAATAAATGGCAAGTGGGGGGACTATCTGTATTGGAAAAAATTGAGCTTACATATTAAAGATGTATGAAGATGACGTGTCGTGACACATAGACTGGTCAAAGAATTACAACTGGCAAGGAGACACGAGTTGAAATAGATACGAGCAGAAAGCAAAGGAAGAGGCACGAGTGGTTATTCAAAAAGAGTCAACACTCGTACATGTTCAAGTCATTTAAGCCCAAGAATCAAAGGGAATGAATCTGACAACACACGAGAGTCCAGATACAGTATTTAATGAGCATTAAATACCAAAAACGTTAGAGAATATGTATTAAATATAATGATTATATAACGTAGCATTCAATGTCTTTAATTGCTCATAATAGCAAAAGCGAAACACATATCTCCAAAATAACTATAAAAGGAAGAGAACTGATCAAATGTAGGGACACGAAACACTATCTGAATATACTTTGATTTACTTGTTTCTCTTGATTATATTCTTGCTATCTGAATTGCTTTCTTTTATTCATTCTTGCGATTATCAGTAACCTGCGTTCTTCTAAATTACAGCTTTAGCCAAAATTCTATTTTTTGGTTAAACAAGCCTAACACAGCCTTAAGCGGGCCGCAAGCTATTTTTTTTTTTTTTATAAGAAGTATTTTTCAATATGAATTCAAACCTAAATGTTTGTAAATTTTTTGTTAATATTTCTAATATATGATGATATATAAGTAAAAACTACAAAAGCATAAACTTTTACAAGATAATAAGTCAATATTACATAAAACTTTATAGCGTTTAACAAAATCGACTTTATTTGCATACATAATTGTTTAGCTATTAATAGAACTTTGAAGCTGTCAACTAATTCCAAAAAAAACTATAACAATCAAGATCAAAATGAAGGAAAAGACACTTCACAAAAAAAATAAAATAAATAAATAAACCTTAAACCTAACCTTGGGCATACGCAAATCAAATATACCTATCCAATAATCACATACATAACGAATATGGTTAACTCGGAAAAAATAAGCTGAAAGTTCCCAATAAAAAAATGAACTGAATTCTTCTATTTTGTTAGAATAAATTTCGTTGTGTCAACAAAGTGCTGGAGACCTTATAAAACACAATAGCTAATTCCAACTATGAGATAAAAAATGTAAAATTCAAGTAGATTTATTTCAAGACTCATTTGGTTAAGTGTTATATGAGAATATGTGGCACTGAAAATTTGATACTACATTTGGTCTTTTGGCAGGTGTCATATGCTGTACTTCGCAAGGACATTGTAAATCTTCTGGATTTCATAGAGAGGTTAAAGAACGAAGAAGATCAAATTGCTCTTGACATGGATCAAATTGAAAAGCTTATATTGGAGCTGATATTTATGTCATCATGTTTACAGCTTTGTTATTTCATTTTGGATGGTTTTGATGCTGAAATTGTTGAGTCTTTATTTAAGATGAAATAGTCTTAAAATGAGAGTGAATGGGAAATGGATGGAAAATGAAATTTTGAGTAAAATTTTAAGTTTCCCTCTTCTTTTTAATGAAACATTGTCTCACATCGGTAGAGGATAAGAATTTTGGTGGGTTTATATACAAATGCACTTCATGTAGCTCTTAAAGAGTTAGGAAGAAGGCAAGCCTCGCGCCGTCGTCGTCGTCGCTCGCGCGGCTTCGGCTTCGGTCAAATGATCGATTGATTAATTTTTTGGACCAAATTTATTTATTAATAGTAAATATTAACGTAATATTATCCGTGTATTGTGTTGCACCAACAAGCCACCTAGTGCACCTCCCACCATTGCCAAGTGTTCCTCCCACCAAGCAAGTGCTCCTCCCACCATGGCCAAGTGCTCCTCCCACCAAGCAAGTGCTCAACTGACTGCTATAAATAGAGTAGCAGTTGGAGAGAAAGAGACACTAGAGATACACTCGATATACACTCTGTATACACCGAAACTTGAAAGCTCTCCTCTTCAGTTAAGACTCAACGTTGGCTATACTTTGCATTCCTTCCTCTCAGAATTTTTATTCGACTTCTAAGTTGTCTTCCCTTGTTCTGCATTTTTTTAAACTACAAACAAAGCATCCGTAAGTGTGATTTGCTGCCGAACTTTGTGTTTGCTGAAACACTGGGGTTTGAAGTACCGCTACACCAGTGTGTAATTCGTTCTATCCTGCGAGGAAATAATCTATAACCTTGGGTACTAGGAGGGGATTAAATTCCTTAAGGAAACACTGTGAATTCAGTAGGCTCGAATTAATTACTGTTTTATATATATTTACGTTTATACTCTAACGTTATTTTTTCCAGAATTATTATTTACAAATACAGGATAATAAACCATGAAACCAACAAGCTTAAGGAATTTAATAGCTTTTATTTTTGTATTTGTGTTATCCTTATTATTCTGGAAACTAAAACCTTTGTGGTTTTGTGTACTCCCGTTTTGGAGAGTAAAGCCTTCGTGGCGTTTTGTTGGAGATTAAAATCTACGTGATTTTTTAACTCCTGTTTTAAACGTTTGTTTGTGTCATTTTTTTCCAGAAAAAAATGGCCAATGAAACCGGAAACCAAGTTGTTTCGATGGTGACTGTCAACGCATCGGCAAGACATGTTCTGACGATGACTATCAATGTATCGACAAGCCGAACACTGGCGTTGGCACCGGCAGAAAAATCCAAAAAAAATTTCGGGGTTGATTTCAAGCGCTGGCAGTAGAAGATGTTCTTCTACTTGACTACGTTATGCATCAAGGAAGATGTTGCTGATGTGCCCAATGAAACTCCAGAGGATGAAAGCTTTCTCGTGATTGAGGCGTGGAAGCATTCTGTTTTGTGCAAGAATTATATTCTTAGCGGACTGAATGATAATCTGTATAATGTATACAGTGGCGTGGAAACGTCAAAAGAATTGTTGAATGCGCTTGAGGAGAAGTACATAACTGAAGATGCCGGGATGAAGAAATTCGTCGCCGCAAAGTTTTTGGACTACAAAATGGTAGATAGCAAGTCTGTTATTACCCAAGTCCAGGAATTGCAAGTGATTATTCATGATCTACTTGCTGAAGGTATGTTTCAAATAAATACTGATGTTGAAAGTAAAAATTTTAGTATTTTTACTAACGGAATTTTCATTGAAGGTCTTGTCATCAATGAAGCATTCCAAGTAGCAGCAATAATTGAGAAGTTGCCTCCATTGTGGAAGGACTTCAAAAATTATTTGAAACACAAATGAAAGGAGATGTCCTTTGAAGATCTCGTTGTTCGATTGAGAATCGTAGAGGACAATAAAGCTGCTGAAATGAGAGGCCGTGGAAATTCAACAATAATGGGAGCAAATATTGTTGAAGATAACAAAAAGAGAAAAAAGGCTTCTGGTCCGAAATACAACCCAAGCAAGAAGCGGTTCAGTGGAAACTGCTACAACTATGGGAAAACCGGACACAAATCTACGGAGTGGCATGCTCGGAAGAAAGACAAGAAAAGGGGTCAAGCAAACATGGTATAAAAACATGATGATATTAATGACTTGTGTGCCATGCTTTCTGAATGCAACTTGGTGGGCAATCCTAAGGAATGGTGGATTTATTCTGGAGTCACCCGCCATATTTGTGCTGTGAGAGAAGCATTTTCTACATATGCTTCTGCTGGACCCGACGAGACGCTTTTCATGGGAAATGTTGCAACGGCCAAGATTGAAGGATGTGGGAAGATATTTCTAAAAATGACTTCCGGCAAAGTGGTAACTTTGAACAATGTCCTTCATGTTCCTGAGATTAGGAAGAATTTAGTCTCTATTGGACTTCTTGTTAAGCACGGTTTTAAGTGTGTTTTTATGTCCGACAAGGTTGTAATAAGTAAGAATGATATGTTTGTAGGAAGCGGTTACCTTACCGAGGGCCTTTTCAAACTGAATGTAATGATTATTGAAAATAATAATAAAATTTTAGCTTCGTCTTACTTACTTGAGTCAAATAATTTATGGCATGAACATTTGGGTCATGTCAATTATAAAACCTTGCGGAAAATGACTAATTTGGAAGTATTGCCTAAGTTTGAATGCGAAAAATCAAAATGTCAAATATGTGTGGAATCTAAGTATACTAAAGATCCTTATAAGTCGGTTGAAAGGAATTCAAATCCTTTAGACTTAATTCACACAGATATTTGTGACATAAAGTCAATATTATCTCGCGGTGGAAAGAAGTATTTCATAACTTTTGTTGACGACGGTACTCGATATTGCTATGTTTACTTACTTAGTAGTAAAGATGAAGCAATAGACGTATTCAAGCAATATAAAAATGAAGTTGAAACGCAACTTAACAAGAAAATCAAAATGATAAGAAGTGATAGGGTGGTGAATATGAATATCCTTTTGAACACATATATTTAGAATATGGAATTATTCATCAAACAACGACCCCTTACACGCCCCAATCCAACGGGATTGTATAATCGTTCATTAAAGGAGATGATGAACGCATTATTGATAAGTTCTGGTTTGCCATCAAACTTGTGGGGGGAAGCCGTTCTTATGGTTAGCCGAATACTAAATCGAGTACCCCATAGCAAAACACAATCCATTCCATATGAAAAATGGAAAGGAAGGAAGCCCAACTTGAATTATTTGAAAGTGTGGGGGTGTTTGCAAAAGTGCAAGTTCCTTAACCCAAAAAGGTAAAAATAGGACCGAAAATTGTTGACTGTGTTTTCATAGGATATGCGACCAATAGTAAAGCATATCGATTTCTGGTTCATAAATCAGAAAATTCTGACATTCATAATAATACGGTTATAGATCAGATAATGCTGAGTTCTTTGAAAATCTATACCCGTATAAAAAGGAATGTGATTTGATTAGTGTAGAATCTAAACGACCTCGAGAAGAAACAAAAGAAAGTACATTTAATCAGGAGGATCCAAGACGTAGTAAACGTCAAAGAACGTCTACTTCGTTTGCACCAGATTTTGTGACTTTCTTATTGGAGAATGAGCCTCAAACATTTAAAGAAGTTATGTCTTCTTCGGAATCATTATTCTGGAAAGAGGCAGTCAATAGTGAAATAGAATCCATATTAAACAACCATATATGGAAATTGGTTGATCTTCTTCCTGGAAATAAACCTTTGGGTAGTAAATGGATTTTTAAAAGAAAAATGAAATATGATGGCACTATTGATAAATTTAAGGCAAGACTTGTTGTCAAAGGGTATAGACAACGAGAAGGTCTTGACTACTTTGATACATATTCTCCAGTGACGAGAATTACGTCCATACGAACGCTAATAGCTTTAGCTGCAGTATATGGTCTTGAAATTCATCAAATGGACGTAAAGACAGCCTTCTTAAATGGAGATTTGGAGGAAGAAATCTACATGGAACAACCTGAAGGGTTTGTGGTTCCAGGTAAAGAAAAGAAGGTATGTAGACTTGTTAAGTCCCTCTACGGACTAAAACAAGCACCCAAACAATGGCATGCGAAATTTGACCAAACAATGTTGTCAAATGGTTTTAAGATAAATGAATGTGATAAATGTGTGTACATTAAAAATGTTCCAAATCACATAGTCATTGTTTGCCTATATGTGGATGATATGCTAATAATGAGTAATGACATTGCAAACATAAATGCTACTAAGCGTATGCTAACTAGCAAGTTTTATATGAAAGATTTGGGAATTGCGGATTTAATTCTGGGGATTAAGATCCAAAAGTCTTCGCAAGGTCTTGCATTGTCACAATCTCATTATATTAAGACAGTACTTGAAAAATTCAAGCACTTGGGCTTTAAAGTTGTAAAGACTCCAATTGACGTGAATCTTGCATTAGCAAAGAACAAAGGCCAAAGCATATCACAATTGGATTATGTTCGTGTGTTGGGATGCTTAATGTACATTATGAATTGTACACGACCAGATATAGCTTGTGCTATACGTAAACCAAGTCGATACACGAGCAATCCAGGTCAATCTTATTGGATGGCCATGAAACGAGTTTTGGGATATTTAGAACATACCCAAAACTTTGATTTGCACTACAGTAAATATCTTGCGTGATTGAAGGATATTGTTATGCAAATTGGATCACCGGTTCAACTGATTCAAAATCCACAAGTGGATATGTATTCACCATTGGTGGAGGAGCGGTATCTTGAAGTTGTTCAAACAAACTTGTATTTCCCGCTCTACAATGAAGGCTGATTCATAGCCTTGGTAAAGCTGGTGAAGAAGCTGAATGGCTCCGAAATTTCTTGGAAGACATTCCATTTTGGACCAAACTATTGGCACCAATATGCATACATTGCGATAGACAAGCGGCAATTGGAAGGGCTGGGAGCGTTATGTATAACAGTAAATCTCGTCATATACGACGAAGACATAAAACCATTAGGCAATTACTCTCTAGAGGAATTATCACGATTGACTGTGTAAAATCAAGTGATAATGTGTCGTATCCACTTACAAAAGGCCTAACTAGAGAGGTAGTTAAGAAATCATTGAGGGGAATGGGACTATAGCCGAGAACAAGTCATTGTGGCGGTAACTCTACCTAGAAGACTGGAGATCCCAAGATCTAGGTTCAAGGAGATCAAACAAAGTCATTAATGACAGTTCAACATTGTCAACAAAAATTTTAGTCCATTGTCGTGATGAGACAATGTTCAGTACCAAGGATAAAGCATTAAGGCTTTTTAATGATTTCTAAATTTGATACGTAGTATATCAAATAGTGTATCTACATGATGACACATTTAGGAATCACCTATGTAAGTGTGAAGTGTTAGCCGCTTCAAGGAGAATTCTGCAAGGCCAATTCTCTACGCACTTATGAAACCAGGCGGTGCTCATGGCTGAAACGAACACAAAAATGAGAACCAAAGACGGTTAAGGGTTGATTGTATGACTTATGATTGTCTAGGTATACACTAAATTTTGACTGTTCAAAGATATCAAATCTACCGATTGACCGAGTATATCCGACATAAGTTCACTACGAAAAGTTCAAAGGGAAACCTACTTATCCAGATGCAATTAATCCTTGCTTGTGAATCACACAAGTTTTTCATGAATACTTCCATGATATAGCCATTTCCCATTCATGTGGGGGATTGTTGAGTTTTTGTTTAAGATGAATTAGTCTTAAAATTAGAGTGAATGGGAAATAAAGGGAAAATGAAATTTTGAGTAAAATTTTAAGTTTCCCTCTTCTTTTTAATGAGACATTGTCCCATATTGGTAGAGGATAAGAATTTTGGTGGGTTTATATACAAATGCACTTTCATGTAGCTCTTAAAGAGTTATGATGAAGGCAAGCCTCGCGCCGTCGTCGTCGTCGCTCGCTCAGCTCGGCTCGGTTCGGCTTCGGCTTTGGCTTCGGCTTTGGCTTCGGATTCGGCTTTGACTTTGGATTTGGATTTGGTCAAATAATAAATCGATTGATTAATTTTTTGGACCAAATTTATTTGTTAATAGTAAATATTAACGTAATATTATCCGTGTTAGTAATGGATGTTTTCCAATCTGTGTATTGTGTTACACCAACAAGTCACCTAGTGCACCTCCCACCATGGTCAAGTGCTCCTCCCACCAAGCAAGTGCTCAACTGAATGCTATAAATAGAGCAACAGTTGGAGAAAAAGAGACACTAGAGATACACTCGATATTTTCACGACCCCAATCCCGGTCGTGATGGCGCCCAACCATATATCTAGGCAAGCGTGACCAATTATCACTGACGAACCCAACCTGATAACTCATTACCAATAATTTAAGGGAATTTAACAGTTTAAAAATAATAAGCCGATATTTAAAATAAAATCAATACGGAACAGACTGAAATATCCGACGAAACACTCCCAACAGAATCTGGGGTCACGAGTCTAGAGCCTCTAAACAATGGAGTGACAAGTATTCGAAAATACATAAGTCTGGAATACGGAAATAAAACTGAATAAAAGGGGAGAAGTCAGGTCATGCGACCGTCAGGCAGCTACCTCGACAACTCTGATAAAACTCTAATAGACAGCGACTGCTTAGCTAAGTCTCCGGAACACCTGAATCTGCACACATGGTGCAGGGAGTAAAGTGAGTACTTCCAACTCAGTGGTAATAGACATATATAATGGCTGAAAGTAAGAAATCCCGATATGCCACAATGCAAAGCTGAAACTAACCACTTAGCACACTAAACGACGAAACAACAGTAATCAACGACAGATAATCAAATAGATATCAATGCATGAATGCAATGCAATGCACATGACCGTTGCGGTGTATAGCACGATCCATTTGGTACACGCGCTCACCGTGGGGGGTTCAGACTCCGGAGGGGCTCCTACAACCCAAGCGCAATGACATAGTAGCATTCGCTG
>MU711383.1:16340-46035 GCA_026770625.1 Nicotiana glauca | reverse complement strand
CACGGAACTCGGGAGTGCCTAACACCTTCTCCCGGGTTAACAGAATTCCTTACCTAGGATTTCTAGTTCGCAGACTGTAACAGAGTCAAACTTTCCTCGGTTCGGGATTAATACGGTGACTTGAGACACCATTATATTCTCAAGTGGCGACTCTGAAACTTTTAAATAACTAATCCCGTTCCGACCGTCCTTTAATTGGAAAAACTCTTTTTTTATTTATTTATACCCTTCGCTGGGGTGTAAGCGCCGTAAAAAAGAGGTGTGACAAATATCTGTGTTGTCCATCGTTGTCCTTCATACGGGCACCTCACTTCAACAAAATAGACAAAACAAAAGAAAATTTCCTGCCCCAGTTTGGTAGCTGGGCGCATCTGTGAGTGTTAATTGAATCATGTTACTAAATATCTCCAACAATTTAAAAGCTAGATCCCATTATCCAGGAGGGTCCTGAAAACTTCTGCTAAAATGCATGTTTCAAAGTGGTATTATTTTCTAAAGGCATGATTTCTATTGAATCTTGTTATTTAAGATAATCTTAAAACTACAACCCATTATCTAGGAGGGTCCTGAAAATTTCAAATTAAATATTATCTTCCGAGTGAAAATTTTAAAGTTAAATTATACTACCTTACTGCAAAACTTACACTAAACTTGTTATCTAATGGAATTCTTAAAGCTACGTCCCATTATTCAGGAGGGTCCTGAAAACTTCCAATAAAATCGGGGGAAAAGGTGAAAAAAGATGGTGTTTCTTCTTGGGGGGAAAAGGTGGAAAAAGATGGTGTTTCTTTGGTCCCTTTGTCGACCAACCCTATAGACCGGAGCTATGAGGGTCTCCCAAATTACGTTGAATTCCGAGGCCTCTGGGGGTAATGCCCAAAACGTATCTCAAGCGTGTAAACTTTGAAGTTCCACTTATATTCCATTGGGGTGCATTTATGCTAAATTCTGCTACTCATGATTATTTTGAATTTTAAACAAAGTCCCATTTTCCAGGAGGGTCCTGAGAATTTTGCGAGCAAACCTGTTTGGGTACTTGCTATTTTCTCACGGAGGGTTTCTCCGACACAAACGACATTTTTTGCCCCTGTTTCAAATCAATTCACAGAGGTAGATGAGTTTCTATTTCGACTTTAGATGTGGTGGTGTGACTTAGGAGAAGATGGTCAGAAATGGGTCACTAAGTATTTGGGTGCTCTCACAGATATTATGAAAGTTAAACCACACGATGATTTGATTGCAACACTTATGACTTTTTGGGATCCTGTTCACAATGTCTTTGATTTTCTGATTTTGAGCTTACTCCCACTTTAGAAGAAATAGCTGGATATTCCGGTATTTGGCGGGAATTTGAGAAACCATAAGCTTATATTCCTAAAGGCTCCCTCGCTACACCGATTTTTTGGTCTTCTGAACATCAATAATCAAATCAGAAAGAACAACAAAAGAACAACATTGTCAAAGGGTGTTGTTCTTTATGCTTCCTACATTCTAGGTTCAGGAAACCAAATGGGTTTGATATCTACGAAAAGGGCCTTACCAACAAGCAGAATAAGGACACACGGTAGATTCACTGTCGTTTTGCTTTCATGGTGGCATTTCTGGGGATCATGGTCTTCCCAAACAAAGAGCATACGATTGACATCCGCATAGCCAGAGTCGTATAGGTCCTCACCATCCAAGAACATCACACTCTCGCCCGGA
Organism: Nicotiana glauca; assembly: GCA_026770625.1. NCBI lineage: Eukaryota > Viridiplantae > Streptophyta > Magnoliopsida > Solanales > Solanaceae > Nicotiana > Nicotiana glauca. Next base: position 44,331 of record MU711383.1, on the reverse strand, counting down.
TCATTCTATCAGACATTTATTGGGTGTCGACTTGTGTAAGTCCGAGGCAAAATTCTTCGAAGGGTGCAATATTTGTTGCAAATGTGGTTGATTGAACATCTCCGATATCACCCCAAGTTCATGAGGTATGGTTTGAACGAGGACAATTTCATTGAAAGTTATAAAGAAAGAATAAAAGATTATAAATATCCAGAAGGGGTGGAAGCCTGGATATCCCACCTAAGATCATTAATTGCAAGTCAAATTGAGTGGACTTTGGAATGGCTCCCGGTAATAGAGGTAATACACATGTCAGCCTTAAAGAGTTATTTGCTGCTGATGGGTTTGAGAAGTGTCCAGCTGCGCCACAGAGAGTTCTCAGACAGCTAGGAAGGTACCAAGTGGTGCCTGATGATAAAAATTTTAGTATGCAAGTGATTGAGCTACACCCTGAAAACTCACTCCCTGAGGCCTCAATACAAAAAATTTGGAATGGTTATCGTTACTTGAAAGATGAAACCCAAGTTCCAGATTCTGCGAAAGGTGAAATAGATCGGGGATATGCTAGGTGGTTTGAGAAGAGCTCTCGTGTGGATGATGAACCAGAACCCGAGCCCAAAAGGCCCGTAAAAAGGCCGCATGTTCAAGACTTTGATGATAAAATCCAAGAGTGGTTAGCTTGGGGTGAAACGGAAAAAGGGTACAAAGAAACTATTCATGCCTTAGAAGAAAGCTCGAGGAACCTCAATTTTGAGAAAGACTTACAAGAACAAGAAGCAAAAGGTGAAAAGAAGAGTCTGATCCGCGAGAATGAAGCCCTCCATGTTCAGTTCCAACAAATGAAGAAAGCCTCTGATGTGCCAGTGAGAAGTTGGAAAGATCAGAGAACCATTGCCAATCTGGTGGAAAAGATGCAAGATTATGACTCCATCTTGGTGAAGACTGAAAAAGCATTAGACAAAGCTAAGGAAAAAATCATACAGTTAAATGAAGAGGCAAAATCTAGTAAGGAGCGCCAAGTAATGAAATTTGAAGAAGAAATGGCTCAATTCGAGAGAGAAAAGGACCATTGGACACGTTCAGAAGCTCGGCTTCTTGCACAGTTGGAAGAAATGAGAAGGTATAATAGAGAATATTGGCATGCAGATATTGATAGGGAGAGGGCACAGGCGAGACTCGAGCAGGCTAGACTTTGGGCTCAATTGGAGTTGGCTTTAGATCGCGAGGGCCACATAAGAGATATAGCCACCACTCGCCAGCAGCAGCTACAAAACTAAGAGCATAATCTCCAGGATTTTAGAGTGCAAGTCCATGATCTGGCCGTTTATACCTCTCAAAGTTTTATGAACTGCTAGGGATGGATTATGAGAAGTTTTTGGAGCATGCACCTACTTTTGCCCGTCATCTTGCAGCAGAGTTGGAGAGGATATACCGTACATTAGGAGGTCAGTCAGGTCAAGCCCCACAATGAGTAGATATTCCAGTGGTTGAAAGCAAAAGATTGTGGAGTGAAGTATATTCGCAGTTGTTAGAACTTTTCATGTAGTAGTCATGTTTTAAGTCGGTGTTGAGTCTTTTAAACCATCTTTTTTTAAGTGTCTCCCGAGTCTATTGAGTAATTTCAATGTAATGTCCTTTCTGTCATTGTACTATATTGTTTTTTTAAAAAATAAAAAGAATAAATAATAATAATTGTTTCCGCCAGAACTACGCTCGGTCTGATTCATGCGGGTTCATGATACGCAGGCAATCTCCATAGGATTCGACCATAACCAAAAGAAGTAAAAAAAGGAAAACAAAAGGAATAAAAAAGGAAAGGCATGAGTGATAATATAATAAAAGGAGAGGTCATAAATAGAAAAAGCCAGGATGACACAAGCAACTAAGCAAATACATGATAGAAATGTTTAAATTGCTTAGGTGCATTCCAATATGTGATTGCCTATCTGTTAATCTCTAATGACTAACAAGTTTGTTGTTGATGATTCAGAGTTCAGGCAACTGTTGTTTACTTAGCACACCGACAATTCATCCATACAATACCAGGTCCAAGGGCGAATTAATCATGTCTAATCAGGAACTTGATGCGAGTGTCATCGATTCTTTAAAAGAGGTGGAAGAAGTGGACGTTAATGCAATGAAAGAAGAGATGTAAAAATTGAAACAGCAAATGGCCAAAATGTATCAGGCCTGGGAAAAAGGGCAACCCCCACCAGTTTATCCCGCTAACCCTACTTTCATCCCACCATTGGTTCTAACCCAAGAACGTCCTACCATTGATCCATCTGCAGGATTTCCAACTTACCATCACTACCAAGGCACCACTTCTCAAACTCCACAAGTTCCACCACTCAAACCAATTTCATACCCTCCTCCCCCAATCACTCTGGTCTTCGTAGCATCCTTATCTGCTATACTACACTGATCTTCCAATGAACCTATGTTCTAGGCTCAGGACAACCAATACTACCCCTGAAGCCCACTTTTAAAGCTTCGGAAGCTTATACTCCTCGTTTTGACCTCCCGTTGGAAGCTGAGAAACATCCAAAAACCCTGAACAAGAAGAGATGTTCAAGAAAGTTAAAAGCTTAGAACAATCTTTCAGAGATATGCGGGAGTTAGGAGGTCAAGTAAGTGTGGCCTACAAAGACATATATATGTTTCCGAATATGCAATTGCCTGTGGGGTTTAAGATGCCCAAGTTTAATTTATATGATGGGCATAGTGATCCAGTAGCACACTTGAGAGGTTTTTGTAGTAAGATGAGGGGAGCTGGAGGAAAAGATGAATTGCTAATGGCTTATTTCAGTCAAAGTTTGAGTGGATCAGTGCTGGAGTGGTACACTCGGCAAGATCATGGAAGGTTGTATACTTCGATCTGGCGCAAGCATTCGCCGGTAATTTCCCATACAATCTCGAGATCATTTCGGATAGACTATCCTTGACAAAATTGGAGAAAAAGCACAGCAAAAGTTTCAGAGAGTATGGTTTCCACTGGAGAGAGCAGGAAGCAGGGGAAGATCCTCCGATGAAAGAAAGTGAGATGGTTGATTATTTCCTACAGGCCTTAGTTACTACCTACTATGGCCATCTGGTCTCAGCTGTAGGAAAATCCTTCAATGAAGTAGTGAAAATGGGAGGTATGGTAGAGGAAGGACTCAAGTTGAATAAAATCATGAGATATTCGGCTATTAAGGAGAACACTCAGGCTATTCAGGGCGGCACATCACAAATCAGGAAAAAGAAGAGAGAGGACGTGGCAATGGTTGATACAAGAACTTGGTTCGGACCTAGAGGCTCATCTTACCACTACAATCAGCCTCGACCCCACCAAGCTTACCTCCACACCCAGTATAGTCCACCCCAACACTACTAGCCCCCCACTAGAACCTCATTTCTCCGTCCACCATGCACAAGCATACAACTAACCTCATGTCCACGCTCAATTGCGTGCTCCTGTTCCTCAAAATACTTATCTAACCCCAAGAGCCTACCGAAACCCTCCTAGACCAAGTTTCCGGCCTAATCAAGCATTTAAGGATGAAAGGTTGTAGAAAAAGAAAACCTTTACTCCATTGGGAGAGTCGTACACTAGTCTGTTACACAGGCTAAGACAACTGGGTATGCTAAGGCCGATACAGTCCAAATTGCCAAAACCCCCCCCCCCCCAAAATCTTGACTATTCTGTAAGCTGTAAGTATTGTTCTACTACTCGAGGTTATGAAATGGAGAAATGCTGGCTCTTGAAAAGTGCTATCCAGGAACTCATTGACACCAACAGAATTGAAGTTCAAGCTCTAGAGGTGCCCAATATCAATCGAAATCCGATGCCAGCTCATCAAGAGACAAATATGATTGAGATAGTGCATAAGGGGGGAGAGCCTAAGAAGCCATCGCAGACTGTCATGATGATTCGATCCAGTGAAACCAAGACAGTTGAACAACCAAGTGAAAAGTCAGTGCTCAAGTCGAGCGAGAAAAGTGGTGAACCATTAGTGGTAGTTGAGAAGGGGATTTCAAATGAAGTTGCAGCAAAGCAAGAAAGGATAAAAGTAGTTATGCCAGAAGTGGCAAGCAGACCTTTTGTAATCGTGGAAGGTGCACGCAAGGCTATTCCATGGAATTACGAACGGGTGACAGTAACTTATAAAGGGAAATAAATCAAAGAAGAAGTCTGTGAAGCCTAGGGAATGACTCGGCCGAGAAGGTGTTTTGCTCCCGAGGGGTTAAGAAAAGCTAAAGATAACCTAGCGTCAGTGAAGAAAGCCATGACTGAAGAGGAAGCATAGGAATTCTTGAGGAAGATGAAGGTGCAGGACTACTCTATCGTGGAACAATTGAGAAAGACGTATGCTCAAATTTCACTATTATCATTACTGATCCACTCAGACGAGCACCGTCGAGCTTTAATGAAAATCTTGAATGAGGCTCATGTTCCCGATAAAATCACCGTGAACCATCTGGAAAAAATAGCCAACAAAATCTTCGAAGTAAATAGAGTCACTTTTTTCGATGATGAATTGCCTGTAAAGTGTACTGAGCATAACAGAGCCCTTTACCTTGCAGTAAAATGTGAGAACTCTATGGTTACACGAGTGTTGGTTGACAATAGATCTAGCGTGAACATCTACCCTCTCTCCACTCTAAGCAAGTTGAAAGTGGAAGATGAAAGGATCCAGAAGAACAGTATCTATGTGCGGGGATTTGACGGTAGGGGCAAAGATTTAGTCGGAGACATAGTGCTGGAGCTGACAATAGGTCCAGTTAAATTCACAATGGAATTCCAAGTTCTGGATATAGCTATTTCCTACAATCTGCTATTGGGTCGACTGTGGATTCACGCCGCTAAAGCAGTCCCATCTACGCTACAGCAGATGGTCAAATTTGAATGGGATAGATAGGAAATAGTTGTGCATGGTGAAGACAGTTTGTGCGCTCACAGTGATGCCATTGTACCATTCATTGAAGTAGAAGATGACAAGGGACCGTAGGTCTACTAGGTTTTTGACACGATGTTGGTCGAGAAAATTCCGAAGGGGAAATACATTTTGAATCCAAAGATAACCTCTGCATCAGTCATGGTGGCCTATGAAATGTTGAAGAATGGTTTTGTGACTGGGAAAGGTTTGGGTTCATCTCTGCAGGGCATCATACAGCTGGTGTCCCTCCCTGAAAACTTAGGAACATTTGGTCTGGGATTCAAGCCTACAGCCGCAAACATCAAAAGAGCCAGAAAGTTGAAACAGAGGGCATGAGTCATTCCAAAGTCGGTCCCACGTCTCTCCAGATCATTTTTCATGCCCGGTACTAGAAGACGCCAGTAATAACAATTCCTAGTCCTGTGATTTATCTTGATAAGGAGTTAATTGAAAGATTCGAGAAGTTCTTTGACAATGTGAATATGGTGGAAATTGGTGAAGGATCTAGTAACATGGATGTGTAATTTGTAGGGTCGGAAACAAAACTCAATAATTGGAAGGCTACTCCTCTCCTCACTCGGAAGGAGTCTTGGTAGTTTGCTTTGATTTTCCTTTAGTTTATCTGGGTCAGGGATGTAATCCAGATTTTTATTTTTTCAGTCCATTTGTACATGAAAACATTGTTATGTTTATCTTCCAATAAAATGAAATTTCCCTTATTCATCATTCCTAATAGTTTTATTTTTATTTTTCTTTTCTTTTCTGTACAGTTCTTTTTACGCTGGTTCTAATGACATGGCATGCATGAGAAATTCTCAGCCCATTCTTAAAAATCAATCAGATTGCGAAATAATAGTTCAAGAGGTAGATTGTGATTACGAATTAGAATATGATGATGATGAATCCTTCGAAGAGATTAGTAAGGAACTAAGTCACTTCGAAGAAAAACCCAAACCCAACTTGAATTATACAGAAGCCATCAATTTAGGGGACGCAGATAATATCATAGAAACTAAAATAAGCATCCACCTTGAACCAAATATCAGGGAAGAATTAATCAAAGCACTCATTGAATTCAAAGACATTTTTGCATGGTCATATGATGACATGCCGGGTTTAAGTACTGATTTAGTGGTTCACAAATTGCCCACTGACCCGACATTCCCTCCCCTCAAGAAAAAATTGAGAAAGTTCAAAACTAATATGAGTGTGGAGATTAAGGAAGAGATCACCAAGCAATTGGATACAAAGGTTATTCGGGTCACTCGATATCCCGATTGGTTGGCTAATGTTGTGCCAGTACCAAAGAAGGAAAAAAAGATCAGAGTGTGCGTTGACTAGCGCAATCTCAACAAAGTAATCCCAAAGGATAACTTCCCACTACTCAATATCCAACACCAAGCGTGAGATTGGATCTTTTGTGGACTGCTATGCTGGGTATCTTTAGATTCTAATGGATGAGGAAGATGCAGAAAAGATGGCATTCATCAAGCCATGGGGAACTTATTGCTACTGGGTAATGCCGTTTGGTTTGAAGAAAGCTGGGGCAACTTACATGAGGGCAATGACTACTGTGTTTCATGATATGATACACAAGGAAATTGAGGTGTACGTAGATGATGTGATCATAAACTCGAAGGAGCAGGCCGACCACGTCGGAGATTTGAGGAAATTCTTCCAGAGGCTTCGCAGGTACAACCTCAAGCTTAACTCTACCAAGTGCGCATTTGGTATTCCATCCAGAAAGCTGTTGGGATTTATAGTCAGCCGGCAAGGCATCGAGTTGGACCCATCAAAGATCAAAGCCATCCAAGAATTGCCACCTCCGAGGAACAAGAATGAAGTGATGAGTCTATTAGGGAGGTTGAACTACATCAGCAGGTTTATTGCTCAGCTCACAACAACTTGTGAACCTATTTTCAAATTGTTGAAGAAGGATGCTGCGGTCAAATGGACTGATGAGTATCAAGAAGCATTTGATAAGATAAAGGGGTACTTGTCAAATGCACCTGTATTAGTCCCACCGAAACCAGGGAGACCTTTGATTCTTTACTTGACAGTCTTGGAAAATTCATTTGGTTGTGTATTGGGTCAGCATGACATCACTGGCAAGAAGGAACATGCCATCTACTATCTTAGCAAGAAGTTCACAACTTATGAGGTTAAGTACACTCACCTTGAGAGGACATGTTGTGCCCTAACTTGGGTAGCACAGAAGTTGAAACTTTATTTGTCGTCCTACACTACTTACCTAATTTCACGCTTGTATCCATTGAAGTATATCATTCAATAGCCTATGCCCACAGGGAGACTTTCGAAGTGGCAAATTTTTCTCACAGAGTTTGACATCATCTATGTGACCCGGACCGAAATGAAAGCCCAAGCATTGGCCGATCATTTAGCCGAGAACCCGATTGATGAAGAATACGAGCCATTGAGGACTTATTTTCCCGATGAAAAGGTGATGCATATTGATGAACTGGAACAGATTGAAAAACCAGGTTGGAAACTTTTCTTTGATGGGGCTGCAAACATTAAAGGAGTTGGAATAGGAGCCGTGCTTATTTCTGAAACAGGGCATCACTATCCTATTATGGCTCAACTTCATTTCTATTGTACCAATAATATGGCTGAGTACGAGGCATGCATTTTGGTTTAAGGTTAGCTGCAGACATGGATGTCCAGGAAGTTTTGGTCTTGGGAGAGTCTGACCTTTTGGTGCATCAAATTCAAGGAGAATGGGAAACATGAGATTTAAAGCTCATATCGTACCGACAATGTTTGCATGGTCTTTGTCAACAGTTTCGATCAGTGGAATTCAAGCATATTCCAAGGGTCCGCAATGAGGTTGTCGATGCTTTAGCTACCTTGGCAGCAACATTACAACATCCGGACAAAGCTTATGTCGATCCTCTACATATTCAAGTCCACGATCAACATGCTTACTGCAACATGGTGGAAGAAGAACTTGAAGGCAAACCATGGTTCCATGATATCAAGGAGTACATCAGAATGGGAATAAACCTGGTGCAAGCCACGGGAGATCAAAAGAGAAAAATTCGATGGTTGGCAAGTGGATTTTTCTTCAGTGGAGGAGTTTTGTATAAAAGAACATCAGACCTTGGATTGTTGAGATGCATAGATGCTAGACAAGCCACGACTATCATGACTGAAGTACATTCTGGAGTCTGTGGACCACATATGAGCGGATATGTGTTGGCAAAGAAAATTCTCCGAGCAGGTTATTATTGGCTCACCATGGAGCAAGATTGTATCATTTTTGTGTGCAAATGCCATCAATGTCAGATATATGGAGATTTAATTCATTCTCCACCATCGAAATTGCACACAATGTCGGCACCATGGCCCTTCGTTGCTTGGGGCATGGCTATCATCAGACCCATCGAGCCAGCATCATCCAACAGGCACATGTTCATTCTGGTGGCCATTGATTATTTCACCAAGTGGGTTGAGGCTAAAACTTTCAAGTCTATAACCAAGAAAGCAGTGGTTGATTTTGTTCACTCAAATGTCATATGTCGATTTGGGATATCAAAGGTGATTATCATGGATAATGGTGCTAATATTAACAGTAATTTGATGAAAGAGGTATGTCAACAGTTTAAGATTACACATCGCAGCTCGACTCCATATCGTCCTTAGACAAATGGAGCAGTCGAGGCAGCCAATAAGAACATAAAGAAGATACTTTGGAAAATGGTAAAAGGTTCCAGGCAATGGAATGAAAAATTACCTTTTTTCGTTGTTAGGTTATCGCACTACTATTCGCATTTCAGTAGGTGCAACTCCTTATTTGTTGGTGTATGGCACCGAAGCTATAATACCCGCAGAAGTCGAAATCATATCCCTTTGGATTGTCGCTGAAGCCGAAATTGACGATGATGAATGGATCAAAACCCGTTTGGAATAATTGAGTTTGATCGATGAGAAAAGGTTGGCAGCAGTATGTCATGGCCAATTATATCAGCAGAGAATGGCAAGAGCATATAATAAGAATGTGCGTCCACAGAAGTTTGAAGTGGGTCAACAAGTGTTGAAACATATCCTTCCACATCAGGCTGAAGCAAAGGGAAAATTCACCCCGAATTGGCAAGGACCGTTCCTTGTGACCAGAGTATTGTCCAATGGCGCTTTGTGTTTAACATATATCGAAGGAAAATGCATAGACATGGCTATAAATTCTGATGCAGTCAAGAGATATTATGTATGATTTCTTTGGCATAACTGTTAATTGTTTGTATTTGGCATTGTCTTGAAGATTGGAATGACGAAGGCAATTTGTTCTGCTATCTAAACACTTTATCCTTTGTTTCCCCTTTTGAACCTTATTTATTTATTGCATACCCTTCATTTGGAATCAATGAAGGAGAATAGAAAAAGAAAGAAAAGAAAGAAAAGAAAAAAGAAAGAAAATATAGAAAAAGAAAGAAAGAAGAAGAAAAAAAACGAAGTAAAAAGAGAAAGTATAACAAGAAGGAAATTCAGGCGTGAACTACGTTTTACCTGATGCCTATTAAGGATATGTAGGCAGCCTCACAACTCGGTCATAGTAAAATAAAAATTAAAAGATCCCCAAGCAAGAAACTGGGGAAGGAGTTGTGTTTGTGATGAGAAATCTCATTCCAAAAGTTGAATTTTTAACCCATTTAATTTGTTTTGAGCCTTTTTAATAACCTTTTCGTTCCAACCATATCCAAAAATCCACATTACTGTCCAAAGAAAGACCTCCTGATCAGTCTTCGAGAGATGCCAAATCAAGCAAATAAAAAGGATTCATAGCAGAGGTAACACTCTGGTCTAAGCAAGAAAATAAAAAAAATGAGAGAGTCTTATTGGTGAAAACCCTCAAGGGCACTGTAAGGCGACGTAAGCTAAGAGAAATAAAAAATGAGAGAGTCTTATTGATGAAAACCTTCACATGCACCATAAGATGACAAGGAATTGAGAAAGGAACAAATGAAAGAAGTTTGACGGTAAAGATCCTTCAGGGCATTGCAAGATGAACAAGGTTGTTAATTCGGCAAAGAATTGGGTTATGAAAATCTTGAGGCGCAAAGCAAGACAATTCAAAAACTGATTGGTTTAATAGACTGGGTTGATTAATCCGAAATGCACAACATGATCATTGGGGTCGGTTACTCCATTCAGATAAGTTTCTTTTCCTCTCTCAAACAGTCTTCTAGAAGAGGATTTTCTTCGTTGTTCCTATCTTTTGAAATCATCGCATTTCATTTCTTTTGGTTTTAAGGATTTTTCAATGATAGTTTGGTTTTAACATATAAGAAGGATTTTCAAAGCTTACTACCAGTTTCCAATATGGTGCAAAGCGAAGTGCGACTAGAACATGCCAGAGATAGTGTGATGGGATGTAAAGGTGTCATTAAAAGTTTAATTGGTGAAATGGTTTAGGATCTCGTGGGAAATGTATGGGGTCAGATAAATAGGTCAAAGGTGAAAAACAACAGTTGGGGATCCTGCGGCTAAGGATCAATCAGAAGGTCAGAAATTTTTTGACCAGTTCAAAGTAGTCAGACGGAGCAGAGCTTGGCAAAGAGAAAAAAAAACTATCCCCAGAAAGAGTATCACAACTAATCACCACATTCTAAACTGACAAGATTTTTCTGGATAGTGCTCATTTTGCACCTGTGGGTGATTTTAATTTAAAGAAAAATCAGGACTCATTTTGACTCAAAAGCTTTCACTATTTCAAAATTTTATAAAAATATCCGGCTTTGTTAATACGGCCTTTCAGCACTTCGATAAAGAAGATTTAAAGGTTGTGTTTACTAACTGGCCAAAACTTTGAAAAATGACCAAAAGGCGGCTGTTCTTACAAAAATGGCCTTCCGGTGCCCTTTTGGGGACATTCGGCTATTTTGGACAAGAATGGAATTACCTTACTTATGGCAAAACAACGACATTTATTTACGCTTATAATAAAATAAAATAAAAATTCCAAAATTGTTGAACCTGATGTGGGTTGCCTACGTATCCCACATCCGGTGAGAATCAAACTTACGTAGTTCTGCCTTAAACAAAAACCCACTTTTCTAAGAGAAACATAAATTTTGCTTTCGCTTTTTCTTTCAAAAATCGGCAGAGTTTCAGTATATTTTGGGACATTGGTTTTTCAAAACTGACAATTTTCTCTCTCAGTCGCCACATTGATTTTTCCTTCTCAATTTTTCCCTATAAGACGGTCAACATGCAAATCCAAAAGAAATGAATGCACAAGTATCAAGTAAGGTGCATCAGGATGGTCTTTTCATTTCGGGTGCACCTGTCCTAGACAGACCCAACCCCTGTGTTGAGTGTCCAATGTCAAATGCACATGATGCAAGAAAACATTCCTACTAGGGATCCGGCATGATGCTGAGTTATTCTAGGTTTAAAACCTAGGAGGATTGTTTTAGACCTGGCTTACCCAAGCGGACAGCTCGAGCCGAAGCGGGGGCAACATACCAGGAGCACAAAAGTCTACCCGGCCTTATTACTTGACCCAACCTCGTTCTAATTGGTATGACTTCTAACAAAAAAGTGGGCCACGCGCACGTGTTCACCATAAATTTAGAATACGCAGAGAGAAGAAGGATTTCGTAATAATTTATATACAGTTCACCAATATCAAAGCGGTAAAAAGCGACACTTAGTACAGTAGGCCAATCATGTAAATAAAATCAGATAATAAATAAAGCCAATATAATAATTATTCCAAGCTCGAATTTCTAACCCTGAACTAATGGTTCTGGGTTAAGTCCCCAGCAGAGTCGCCAGAGCTGTCACACCTCCTGTTTCACTACACCCCCGTAAGGGTATACAAGGGAGTTGTTTTCAATTAAAGGACAATCGAAACGGGGTTATATTATTAAAGGATTCAGAGTTGCCACTTGGGAGATTTATGGTGTCCCAAGTCACCGGTTCAAATCTTGAATCGAGGAAAAAATTGACTCTATATTACAGTCCGCAAACACAGAAATCTGGCAGAATTCTGTTAATCCAGGAGAAGGTGTTAGGCATTCCCGAGTTCCGTGATTCTTGAAGGTTCGCTCGACTGTTATTATGGGCATATTTATCTGATTTTTAAAATATTTTTGAACTTATGTGCAATTTTACTTTTCAACTGCTTTTATTTAATTAATTAAAGAAAGATTGCAGCGTCATTTAAAATATGTTTCAAACCACGTCACATAAATGCACCCGTAGTCCGCAATACATTTTATCTAACGTTAAGATTTGGATTTGGGTCACATAAATGTGCACCCTATTTTAGGAAGGTAAATTATTAAATAATGCGCCTAAAGTAACTACGCGCTTACAACTTTGCGAGGGCAATGAAAAATTCTACTAAATGGCTCACCTTGATTTCTAAAGAGTTAAAATTAATTACATGAGGGCCATGGTTAGGAGAACTATTGTAGAAGAAATAAGGTAGATAACAATCCCAAATCCAATTTAATCTTAATATCCCCCAAAATCCGTTTACTCCAATTTATTGCCGTAAACACTTGATTGTTCAAGTTTTCAAACCTTACTACTTCTTATCTCTTAATTCAGTTCACAACCACCTTTATTAACTGGTATGTTATTCTTTCCAATCAAACAGCAGTACCACAAATTAACTAACAACTAATGCAATTATATCCCCGGTGCCTCTTATTTTAACGTATTTAACTTATTCAATCTTTTTTGGATTCAACGTTCACAACAAGAAGGGATGAGTAGAAATTCAGTATGTGTAAAGTTAAAGGGAATTAAATTTACAAACATCTTAATCTACAACTGCTGATTGCAGCAACCGTTTTCCAACAATAACCCAAACGTAACCCATAATCTTATTTCTAGAACCACATAACTCAATTGATTTACATGCCATACTCTAACTTAGTCGACTCTTAATATCAGGAATTATATAAGACAACAAAGAAAATCAGAATCATTATAGACTAGAATTGTCATTTAAATCACATGCTATAACAGCTAAACGAATGCATATCAGACAAGCAAATGAATATGAACGCATTAAGTCAAGAATGCCTACAGCGGGTTTTTCATTTCCTCATTAACACATTCAAGAGAAATACAAGGAGGATTTCAACATACCTAGAAGCAACTCAAGAGCTGAAACTTTGACAAATCAGAAAAATTGAAACCTCGCATAACTTAGCTAGTTTTATAACTTGTCAAACCATAAACTCATTATTTGAGTCCTAGTTTTCAAGAACACAAATGCAAGTCTGAAGAGAATGACGAAATAGGTCTAGATCTGTGTTATAGGGAATATATATGTACACAAATCAAACTCAAGAGTTGTTGCCTTGAACCTTCAATCCATCTTGCATACAAGATCCATACTATGGCATATTTAAAACCTTATCTAATATACCTTTAAGAATCCATAAAACACCTAAATCAGCCACATTTGAACAGTTTCAAATCCAGACCTTCCATTTCCTACTTGTTTTCCTATTATTATTATTAATATTGCGTATAGGTTATTGTAAGTGGCCTGCTTTGGCCTCGTCACTACTCCGTCGAGGTTAGGCTCGGCACTTATAGAGTACATAGGGACGACTGTACTCACACTACACTCTGCACTTCTTGTGGAGATACCGGAGTTGGTCCTAGTGGCATTTAGTAGCTTTTGCTCGGATACAGCCGCTGACGGAGACTTGAGGTACAGCTGCACGACGTCCGCAACCCTGAAGTCCCCTTCCCTCCTATCTTTACTATTTTATTGGGTTTCAAAACAGTGTATTTTGTTTAGACCGTGTTTGTAGCACTCTAGATGTTCATGTATTCGTGACACCAGCTTCCGGGTTATGTTTAGGCTTTGTTGTTGTGTATCATTTCACTCTACTTTAGACTTATATTGTTATCATTGTTAAAATCTTGTTATACATTGTTAAAATTAGTTAATTTTTGTTTCACATCAGCTTGCCTAGCAAGTAGATGTTAGGCGCCATCATTACCACGAGGTTGGCATTCGAGGTCGTGATAAGTTTGTATCAGAGCACTAGGTTGCCTAAGTATCACGAGTCATGAGCACGCTTAGTAGAGTATGTAGGATCGGTATGGAGATGCCAGTACTTATCTTCCGGAGGCTATGGAGTTTTAGGAATAAATTCACTTCTTTCTTTTCCTATCGTGCGACTTTGTTCTATCATTGTTGTTTGAATCAATCCATTCTTGCTCTCTCGTAGATGATGAGAACATGCACATCATCTACAGTCTGGCAGAAGGTGGAGTCCTTGTTGCAGCTACTACTAGGGGTAGTGGCCGAGGCCGAGGTTGAGCCAGAGGCCGAGGCAGGGGCAAAACACAGCCTAGAGCTCGAACAGCAGCACTCATAGTGGTGACTCATATTGATCATGAGGAGGAGATCCTAGTTTATAGCATACCAGTCGGACCAGCTCAGGTCCCGAAGGGATTCATAGCCACTCCAGTGCTTCAAGATGCTTTAGTCTGCTTGGTGGGACTTATGGAGAGTGGCTAGACCGGTGCATTTTCGGTGGCACCAACCTTCTATCAGACTGGGGGGAGCATAGACTCTCTCTACTCACACTACGGAGCAGATGGCTCCCCTATATCAGACTTTATCTGCCCAACCAATTAGGTTAGTTTAGCCGGTTGTTAGGGCACAGGCCGGGTATAGGTCCATTATGTCTTCTGAGGCCTTAATGAGGCTGCATATGTTTATCAAGCTCTTTCTTATTCATTTCAGTGATGCACCTTCTAAGGAACCACATGATTACTTTGACTGTTGCCACGAGGTGTTGTGCAATATGGGTATTATTGAGGCCAATGGGGTTGACTTTGCAATGTTCCAGATGACCGATTCGGCTAAGAGATGGTGGAGAGATTATGTGTTGACCAGACCAGCTGGTTCTCATTCACTTAACTGGGATCAGTTATTACAGTTATTCCTAGAGAAGCTCATTCCTTTCACTCTGAAAGAGGAGTATCGCAGACAATTTAAGCACCTTCAGCAGGGTGTCATTACTGTCACCAATTAAGAGACTTAAATTATGGACCTAGCTCGCCATGCCATTGTCTTGCTCCCTTCTGAGAGGGAGAGAGTGAGGAGATACATTGATGGGCTCACTTTCAACATCAGGCTACAAATGGCCAAGGAGACTTAAGATGATATTTCTTTTTAGAAGGTCATAAAGCTTGCTAGACGGATCAAGATAGTTCCTGCTCAGAAAAGGAGGACGATGTATGATAAGAGGCCTCGACATTTTGGTTGGTTTAGTGGTGCCTCATTTGGAGGCAGTGGTACTTTTGGTAGAGACCATCCTCCTAAGTCGTTCCAGTTAGCGCTTCAGGCATCCCATGGTTCTTCGGGTAGTCCTCGTCCTTATGCATCTCATCCGAAGCAGCTAGCCTACAGTGCACCATCAGCTCCTATTAGTGCGCCTCAGATCTAGAGCTACCATAGTGGTTATCTAGCCCGTCCGGGTCAGTCTCAACTTTAACATCCACAACAGCCGAGTGGGTGTTTTGAGTGTGGGGGTATAGGTCACATTAGGAGGTATTGCCCAAGATTGTCGAGTAGGATGCCATAATAAAGTTCTCGTTCCATGGTTTCGGCATCAGTTGCTTCACTCTCCGCTCAGCCAGCTAGAGGTGGGGGTCAGGCTGCCAGAGATGGAGGTCTGGCTATTAAAGTTGGAGGTCAGGCCGTTAAATGTGGAGGTTGGCCAGTTAAAGGTCATCCGAAAGGTGGAGGTTAGAGTGGTGGGGCCTAACCACATTGTTATGCATTCCTAGCTAGACCTGAGGCCGAGTCATCTGATGCCATTTTCATAGGTATTGATCCATTTTTTCATAGATATTCTTTAGTTCTATTTGATACGAGATACGTTTATTCCTATGTGTCATCCTATTTTGCTTCATATTTGGCTATGCCTCATGATTCTTTGAGTGCTTCTATGTATGTGTCCACACCTGTGGGAGATTCTATTATTATAGATCGAGTTTATAGCTCGTGTGATTAGTATTAGGGGTCTTGAGACTAGTGTAGAACTCCTACTTCTTGATATGGTAGGCTTCGATGTTATTTTGGGCATGCTATATTGGATTGTCACGCCAAGACGGTGACTTTACCTATGCTGGGGTGGCTCGATTAGAGTGGAGAGAGACTCTTAGCCATTCTACCAATAGGGTTATTTCTTATGTGAACGTTCGGCGTACGATCGAAAAGGTATATCTAGCTTATTTGGCCTATATTCGCGATTCTAGTGCGGAGGTTCCTTCTATGGATTCGGTACTAGTTGTGCGTGCATTTCCAGAGGTGCTTCCTGCAGATCTGCTGGGGATGCCACCTGACAGAGATATTGACTTCTGTATTGATTTGGCTCTGGGCACTCGGCGCATTTCTATTCCACCATACCGTATGGCCCCACCTGAGGTGAAGGAACTGAAGGACCAGTTGCAAGATTTGCATGATAAGGGATTCATTAGACCTAGTGTCTCGCCTTAGGGTGCAACAATATTGTTCGTGAAGAAGAAGAATGGTTTGATGAGGATGTGTATAGATTATCGGTACTTGAACAAAATTAGTATTATGAACAAGTATCCATTGCCGAGGATTGATGACTTATTTGATCAGCTTCAGGGGGTCATACCTCCTTTTTCACTACACCCCCGTAAGGGTATACAAGGAAGTTTTTTCCAATTAAAGGACAATCGAAATGGGATTATATTATTAAAGGATTCAGAGTCGCCACTTGGAAGATTTATGGTGTCCCAAGTCACCGGTTCAAATCCCAAATCGAGGAATAAAATTGACTCTGTACTACAGTCTGCGAACACAGAAATCCGGGTAAGGAATTCTGTTAACTCGGGAGAAGGTGTTAGGCATTCCCGTGTTCCGTTGTTCTAGCACGGTCGCTCGTCTGTTATTATGCGCATACTAATCTGATTTTTAAAATATTTTTGAACCTATGTGCAATTTTACTTTTCAACCACCTTTATTTAATTAATTAAAGGAAGATTGTAATGTCATTTAAAATATGTTTCAAACCAGATCACATAAATGCACCCGTAGTCCGCAACACATTTTATCTAACGTTAAGATTTGGACTTGGGTCACATAAATGTGCACCCGAGTTTAGGAAGGTAAATTATTAAATAACGCGTCTAAAGTAACCACGCGCTTGCAACTTTGCGAGGGCCATGGAAAATTCTACTAAATGGCTCACCTCTATTTTTAAAAAGTTAAATTAATTACATGAGGGCCATGGTTAGGATAACTATTGTAGAAGAAATAAGCTAGATAACAATCCCAAACCCAATTTAATCTTAATATCCCCCAAAATCCCTTTACTCCAATTTATTGCCGTAAATACTTAATTGTTCAAGTTTTCAAACCTTACTACTTCTTATATCTTAATTTAATTCACAACCACCTTTATTAACTGGTATATTATTCTTTCCAATCAAATAGCATTACCACAAATTAACTAACAACTAATGGAATTATATCCCTGGTGCCTCTTGTTTTAACGTGTTTAACTTATTCAATCATTTTTGGATTCAACGTTCACAACAAGAAGGGATGAGCAGAAATTTAGTATGTGTAGAGTAAAAGGGAATTAAATTTACAAATATCTTAATCTACAACTGCTGATTGCAGCAACCGTTTTGCAACAATAACCCAATCGTAACCCATAATCTCATTTCTAGAACCATATAACTCAATTGATTTACATGCCATACTCTAACTTAGTCGACTCTTAATATCAGGAATTATATAAGACAACAAAGAAAATCAGATTCATTATAGACTAGATTTGTCATTTAAATCACATGCTATAATAGCTAAACGAATGCATATCAAACAATCAATTGAATATGAACGCATGAAGTCAAGAATGCCTACAACGGGTTTTTTATTTCCTCATTAACACATTCAAGAGAAATACAAGGAGGATTTCAACATACCTAGAAGCAACTCAAGAGCTGAAACTTTGACAAATCAGAAAAAATGAAACCCCACATAACTTATCTAGTTTTGTCACTTGTCAAATCATAAAGTCATTATTTGAGTCCTAGTTTTCAAGAACACAAATGCAAGTCTAAAGAGAATGAAGAAATAGATCTAGATCTGTGTTATAGGGAATAGACATGTACATAAATCAAACTCAAGAGTTGTAGCCTTGAACCTTCAATCCATCTTGCATACGAGATCCATATTATGGAATATTTAAAACCTTATCTAATATACCTTTAAGAATCCATAAAATATCCCGAATCAGCCACATTTAAATAGTTTCAAATCCAGACCTTAAAATAGACCTCAAGGCAGAATGAGTACCCCAAATGAATACATTTAAGAGGCCAGACTAAATGGACACCAATCCAAATTACCAAATAGCATACAATGTTCAGAATCTCAGTTTTTAATTATACATTCAGAGGTAAAAGACAATAATCAAAACTTCTCTAAATGAAAAGAAGACAAACAAAACAAAGAAGCTAAACTATGAACACAGTTGTTGTGACTATTGCTCACAGCTCTTGATTTCCATTTTTTCTCATTTCCAAATCCAACTTTTACATTAGGTGGAATATAGAAGTGTGTAACTGAATAATAAGAAGAGAAAGAACCAAAATCAGCCTTAGAATCAGGGGAAGCAGTAACAGCATATCAAACAACAAGGAACTAAACCACAGCCCTTGACTTAGAACACTTGCAGGCCCAGATGAATCAGAATAGGTTCAATAGCTCACAAGCCTCAAAAATTGAAATCAGAAACAAGTGACTATTAACAAAACTTGAACCAGAAAACTCTCAAAAACCAAACATCAATCCATTTTCAAATATCAGAATAGGAAACCTTTGTTTTCAGAAGTTGAAGAAAATTAGAAAGTTCTGCAGAAAGCTTAATAAAACAGTAAAGCCAGCCCTGTTATTTTCTGTATTTTTTTTATCTCTCAAACTCCCTAACCTCTGATTTCTGTTCTCTTTTTTTAAAACATCAAGACCCCTGACTATATTCTTAATTTTTTCCCCTCTAGTCTTAAACTTTAACCTATATTCTATCTCTCTTAACTCCGTCAAATCTCTGTATATCAATGTGTGTCTCTATCAATTCTTAAACTCTTAAGCTATAGACTCTTTTCTGTATTAAAACTTCAGACCTCTTAAACTTTTTCCTATATTCTTTCTCCTCTCTCCCAGACTGTGTTCTTCCCCAATTCTTAAACTTCAGATTCTTATACTCCAAAAATTCCCCTCTAATTCCAATTTTCAACCTTTAAAATGGGCACTAAGATAATGCTTTTTCCACTACAAATCCATTTTTATTTTTTAATTTTTCACTAACTTAGTGCTTTAATTTAAATAGCTAGTGCACCACTAACATTTGTTAGGGGCCTCCTATATTCCAATTATTAAAATTCCCTCATTAATTGCCCAAACTATCCCTCTAAAACCTAATTATTTGATCAGAAACCCTGAAGGTTCTGATCATTTACAGACTTAAACAATTCTCTAAAACATAATTCCTAGGCAACCAGAACCAAAATGGCATCAGTTTCTGAAACCTAAAAGTTTAACATTGAAACGAAATCAGCAAATACCTCACACATGAACAATCAGCATTGAAATTAGCAAGAAATAATCAGTGAATGAACCTATTTGACATTCGACCTTTGAAACAATTAATCGGTAAATTAACTAGACTAGTTATTGCATAATACAGTAATCAGCAGTTAAAACTTTTAGAAAGCATAAACCAACAAAATTACTGATAATTCTAAAAGAAAGCAAAATAAAAGAAAAACTAAAAATCAGAAGTTTGAACAAATTCAAACAAACTTAGCAGGAAAGACCTAAACCTTCGAAAAATTAGAAGAGAGAAGAACAGACGTGAATTAACGCACAAAGATAAACAAAAATCAGAAGTTTGAACAAATTCAAACAAACTTAGCAGGAAAAACCAAAAATCAGAAGTTTGAACAAATTCAAACAAACTTAGCAGGAAAGACCTAAACCTTCGGAAAATTAAAAGAGAGAACATACGTGAATTAATGCAAAAAGATAAACAAAACAATCCGAAGAATGTAGAAAATGTACCAAGTAGACTCGAAATCGATACTGACATTCCAACTTACCCCAAGATAATGTTAATCGCTTGTTCCTTTTCAAGAACAAGCAGTGACCATCATTATCTTGTGGTAAGTCGGCCTTGAAAACTCATAAGAACTCGAGAATAACTTTAGGGTTCAGACCTCAAATTGAAAATTCGAGACAATTGAAAGAGATTTGAGGGGGACTATGCTAAGGTTTGGAAAGAGGGGGTCATGAGGGTTATATGGTATTAATTTGGGGTTGATTTGGCAAACTAGGGTTTGGAGTCTGAACTTCGACTGAAGATTCGAAGAATTTGACTATGATTCAAAGGAAATGGTTTGAGGGATTGGATGGGAAGGTGGACCGGATTCAGGGGTGTAAATTTGGGGTTGATTAGCCACCAGCCGCCGCCGTGGGCGATTTCCGGCGGGCGGCGTACGGTGGTTGGAGGAAGCGTAATTTTGGTTCTCAGAAGGGTTGTGGAGACGGTGATGAGGGGAGGTGTTCTAAGACAGGGGGTATGGTTTTGGGGTATATTAAAATTATTGATTCAATCAGAGCCGTTGGATGATAAGAATCCAACGGTTCTGATTGAATCAATAATTAAAACGGGGTCGTTTTAATCAAGTAGGGCTGGACCGGTTCAGGGGCGGGTCAGGGTCGGGTTATGGGTGAGATTTTGGGCCATTTGATCAAACTAACTCAACGGCCCAGATCAAACCCATTTAGACGACGTCGTTTTGGCCTGGCTTGGGACGGACCGGATTTTGACGGGTTCTGGGCTGGTTCGTGGTGGGTTTGGCCGGGTTTGGGGTGGGTTTTCGTTTGGGCTGAGAATTTTTGGCCCAAATCCGATTTTCCTCTTCTTTTTTTTTCCATTCTAATTTTTATTCCTTTTTCAAAAACTAAAACTAAAATCCTAAATTAAATTATAAAATCAAATTAACCTATCAAAAATACTAATTAACGCTAAATAATAATTATCACAAATAATTAAATACCAATAAAAAAAAATCACAAAATTTGACATTAAACACTAAAAATGCAATATATGTTATTTTTTGTGATTTTTCATTTTTTACTTAATAAAAAAATAAAATTAAATCCTAAATTCAATGCTATATTTTTTTATTTTTCATTAATTTAAACAAAGATAAACATGCAAAGAAAATACCACAAAAATCCACAAAATTGCAAACAAAGGAAAAATTATTTTATTTTGAATTTTTGAGAGTAATTTACATAGGGCAAAAATCACGTGCTCACACACGGTGCTAAAGCGTTTTCAAAGATTGATTTGAGATCTGGCTACCATCAGTTGAACTAGGGCAACAGACGTCCCTAAGACATCTTTTCGGAATCAGTATGGGCATTATGAGTTCATAGTGATGTCATTTGGGTTGACAAATGCCCCAGTATCATTTATAGGTTTGATAAACCAGGTACTTACGCCCTATTTTGATTCTTTTGTCATTTTATTCATTAATGATACCTTGATCTACTCCCGCAGTCAAGAGGAGTATGAACAGTATCTTCGGGTTGTACTTCAGACTCTAAGAGACAATCAGTTATATGCCATGTTTTTAAAGTGTGAGTTTTGGTTGGATTCGGTTGCCTTTTAAGAACATTTTATATCGACCGAGGGCATTTAAGTGGATTCTAAGAAGATTGAGGCAGTTCAGAACTGGCCTAGACCTACTTCACCTACAGAGATTTAGAGTTTCCTGGGTTTGGCAAGTTATTATCACCGGTTCGTAAAGGGGTTTTTTATCCATAGCAGCCCCATTGACTTGATTGAACCAGAAAGGTGCTCCATTCAGGTGGTCCGATGAGTGTAAGTTGAGATTTCAGAAGCTCAAGATTGCTTTGATTACAATACAGTATTGGTGTTGCCCACAGGTTCAGGATCCTACATGGTGTATTGTGATGCATCATGTAGTAGGCTCAGTGTAGTATTGATGCAAGATGACAGAGTGATTACATACACGTCACGGTAGTTGAGGGTTCAAGTGAAGAATTACCATGTTCATGACTTAGAATTGACAGCCATTGTTCATGCACATAATATTTGGAGGCATTACCTCTACGACGTGTCGTGTGAGGTATTCATGGATCATTGGAGTCTACAATATTTTTTCAAGTAAAAGGATCTCAACTTGAGGCAATGGAGGTGGTTGGAGCTGTTGAAAGACTAAGATATCACCATTTTGTATTATCCCGGGAAGGCCAATATGGTGATCGATGCCTTGAATAGAAAGGTTGTGAGTATTCGCAGCCTTGCATATATTCCAGTTGGTGAGAGGATGCTAGCATGAGACATCTAGGCTTTGGCCAATCAATTCGTAAGGGTAGATATTTCGGAGCCTAGTCGGATTCTAGCTTGCACGGTCTCTCGGTCTTCTTTGTATGAGCGCATTAGAGAGCATCAACATGACAAACCCTATTTGCTTGTCCTTAAGGACATAGTGCAGAACGATTAGTGCCAAGCAGGTTACTATTGGAGATGATAGGGTGTTGAGGATGCAAGGTCAGATTTGAGTGACCAATGTGGATGTGCTTCGTGAGTTTATTCTTGAAGAGGCCCACAGTTCGTATTATTCCATTCATCCGGGTTCTGCCAACATGTATCAGCATTTAAGGCAACATTATTGATGGAGAATAATGAAATAAGATATAGTTGCATATGTGACTCGGTTTTTGAATTGCCAGTAGGTAAAAAATGAGAATTGGAGGTCTGTCATTTTGCTTCAGAGGCTTAAGATTCCCGAGTGGAAGTGGGAGCATATTACCATAGACTTTGTTGTTGGTCTCCCACAGACTTTGAAGAAATTTGATACAGTATGGGTCATTGTGGACAGGTTGACCAAGTCGACACATTTCATTCCAATAGCAGTTACTTATTCTTCATAGTGATTGGCTGAGATCTATATCCATAAAATCATTCATCTTCATGGTGTGCCGGTGTCCTTCATTTTTGATTGGGGTATGCAGTTCACATCACACTTTTGAAGGGCTATATCGCGTGAGTTAGGAACATGGATTGAGTTGAGTACATCATTTCACCCCCATACAGACAGACAGTCCGAGCACACCATTAAGATATTGGAGTACATGCTTTGCGCCTACATTATCATTTGCCAAGATTCTTTTGATCAATTCTTATTGCTTGCGGAGATTTCCTAAAACAACAGTTGCCAATAGAGTATACAGATGGCTCTCTATGAGGCATTATATGGGAGGCGATGTTGTTCGCTAGTTGATTGGTTTGATCCGGGAGAGGTTCGGTTGTTGGGTACCAATTTGGTTCAAAATATTTTGGAAAATAGGAGTCCGAGTCTGACGTGTGGAGTAGATACCCACACCTTTTCACCAGTCTAGGTACCTTTCTATGTCTGTTCGAGGACGAACATTTGTTTTAGAGGTGGAGAATGTGATTACCCGATAGGTCATTTTGAGTTTTAGCCTTTATTTCCATGTTTTGAGACCTCGATTAGATCCGTTTAGCATTTCTTGATATGCATGCGCAGTCTGTGTCTTATTCTGAAAAGTCATTATGTAAAAAATTGAAGAAAGTGTCAATTTTTACCATATAATAATTTGAATTGACGACGGTCAACATTTTGTATAAACGGATACGGATCGGTATTTTGACAGTCTCAGCAGGTATGTATCGTGATTTGGCACTTAGGGGTATGCCTGGAATTGAATTTAAAGGTCCCTAATTCAATTTAACGTGATTTGTTAAAGGTTTAAAGAATTCTTAAGTTTGATCGTAGGTTGACTTTATAGCTAATGGGTTCATAATTCTGTCCTAGAACTTGGTATAAGTTCAATTTACTATTTATGACATGTCTGCAAATTTTGGTGTAAAACAGAGTTGATTTGACATGATTCGGGCACTTGGTTGTAAATTTGAGACTTCTAAAGTTTCTTTGAAAAGTTGCATGCACTTTGATATCTGATTCATATTTCTACGCATTATTTTTGTGTTTCGATCGCACGAGCGAGTTCGTATGATGTTATTACACTTGTGTACATATTTGATTTGGAGCCCGAGGGACTTGGGTGAGTTTCGGATAGGCTACGGGTTATTTTTGGACTTAAAGGTTGTAGTTTCAGCTGGTTTTCTGATGTCTGGTGTTTTGTTCTTCGTGATCGTGAAGCAACTCCCGCGATCACAAAGGGTAACTTGGGTTGGGGTGGTTTTTCTTCTATTCGAATGCGGAGAAATGGTTGCGTATGCAAGGCATCGGAGGGCTTAACCTTCGCGAACGCAACCCTTCACTCGCGAACGTGATAGGTTAAAGGATTCTGGGGGAGGCAGGGTTGGTCTACGCGAATGAGAGCCCAGGTTTGCGAATGCCAAGGCTAGGGGGACAGGCCATCGCGAACGTGTGCTGCCCCTCGCGAACGTGAAGGCCACTTGGGTTGCCGCTCTTTGCGATTGTGTCAGGCCCTTCGCGAACGCGAAGAAGTCCTGACGCCCAGTGACTTAATATCCCAAAGTAGGGATTCAACCCATTTTTCACCATTTCCAAGTTTGAATGCAGCCTAGAGGAGATTTTGAAGAGAATTTTCACCCCAACTTCATAGGTTAGTAGATTTTAACTTTTTTTCTTTCATTTTCATAAACACTCATTGATTTCGAACCTTTAATCAATATTTTTTCATGGTATAAATTAGGGATTTTAGGTTTAAAAAAATGGAGATTTTGAGAATTTGAGATTTAGACCTCAAATTGAGGTCGGATTTTGAAACTAATCACACCATCGAGCTCGGAGGTGAATAAGTAATTGACTTTTGGTCTAAATCTCGAGTTTTGAGCAAGCAAGCTCGAGGTTGACTTTTATTGACTTTTTTCAAAATCATTAAAGATTGAATCTTTTTCACTCGTGGGTAAATTTTAAATCTCATTTTAAATTGTTTGAACTATATTTGGTTAGAATTGATAGGTTTGGAGGCTAATTCTAGAGAAAAGGCCCCGGTTGAGCTTTGATTTTATTGTGGAGTGAGGTAAGTGTTTGATTTAACCTTGACTTGAGAGAATTAGGAATTTTTGAACTATGTGTTGTGTGGATTATGTGAGAAAATAGCGTATATGCAAGGTGACGAGAGTATATACGTCGTATCTGTTTTCCATGTTTTTCGTTATTTCGTGAATTATCTTTCTATGACTTGACTGTTACATACTTTATATGTCTTCTATGCCATACTTGTCATTTGCCATTTAATCATTCTCGTTCTAAATTGTTCGTCTCTTCCATGATTCCATGATTATTTGCTACTTGCCTTTAATTGTTTTACTAGCACATTTTGATTGTTTTACTTGTCCTATTATTTTTGTAATATTTGTTGCATTCTTTAATTATTTTGTGGTCCTTTATTGCCTTTTACTTTTACTCTTTTGATGTAGAAATTCATGTAAATTGTTATTGAATTGTTTATGTTAATTGAAATTATTTGGGGAGTGGGTTGCATGCCGCAACTAAAATTAAAAGATAAAGAATTGAAATGGTAGAATAAGAGCGGATTATGATATTGATAAATGATGATATGGTCGGATCTGGTTGTGAGGTGCAACGGATTGTATATGTGGTGCTTGACATTGTTAAATAATGATACGGTGGTATCGGATTGCGAGTCGCAATAGTTTGTATATGGTGTACTTGTTGTTAGTGTTGAGTAGGCCTCGGCAGTTTTATATGAGATTATGAGACGTGTTATTTTGCACTTTCTGATGTTAAGGTTTGAATTCATTTTCATGATTTAATTGCTTTAGTTCCACTTCCTGCTTCTTTTCCTGTTATTATTATTATTATTACTGGGTACAGGTTATTATAAGTGGTCCACTTTAGCTTCGTTACTATTTCGTTGAGGTTAGGCTCGACACATACAGAGTACATGAGGTCAGTTATACTCATACTATACTCTGCACTTCTTGTGCAAATATCAGAGTTGGTCCTAGCGGCATTTAGTAGCTTTTGCTCGATATCAGTCACTAACAGAGACTTGAGGTACAACTGCATGGCGTCCCCATCCCTGAAGTCCCCATCCCTCCTATCTTTACTGTTTTATTGAGTGTCAAAATAATGTATTTTGTTCAGACCATGTTTGTAGCACTGTAGATGTTCATGTACTCGTGACACCAGCTTCTGACTTATGTTTAGGCTTCAGTGTTCGGAATCATTTTACTTTACTTCAGACTTATGTCGTTATCATTGTTAATATCTTATTATACATTGATAAAATCAGTTAATTTTTTATTTCAAGCTAGCTTGACTAGCAAGTAGATATTAGGCGCCATCAGAACCTCGAGGTTGGATTTCGGGTCGTGAAAATAGTTAAATGGCCCATGTCAGAAAAATAACATAATTAAGTGCATCTAGTATTATAAGGACATAGCAAGCAGGGTAATACATGTGACAATAAGAATATACAATTAAGAGAAATAGCAACAAGTGGCAAGTAAGATGATTATTGAGTGAGAAATGAACAAATCAAGCAAGAAACAATTAGATAATAAATTAACAAGTAAAGCATAGATGTCAAGTAGGAACATGCAACAATTAAAGCATATAACAAGAGATAACATGGAATAACGAAGATATGAAAATAAATACCCCAATCCGATGCTAAATCTCACGACGATGCATATACACTTGTCACCATGCATATATATGATGTTTTCCCAAAATAATCCACATAAACAATAGTCAACGAGTCCTAATTCTCTCAAGTCAAGATTAGATACGACACTTACCTCTTTCCATAATCAAATCAACACTCAACAAAAATCATTCCTTTAGAATTAGCCTCCAAACCAATCGAATCTAGCTAAATATTGTTCAAATAATTCAAAATAATCTTTAGAAACTACACACGAGTGAAAACGATTCGATCATTAACGAAATTGGTAAAAGTCAACAAGATTCAACTTCGAGCCGCCCAGTCAAAACCCGAGTCCAAGGGTAGATCTTGACTACCCATAACCCCATGAGTCTATATATATAGTTTGTTTCGAAATCCGAGTCCAATTCGACTCTTAAATTCCAAATTTTTATTTTTCAAAATATAAACAAAATTTCCAAAAAGTTCTCCTAGATTCTCATGAATTTGATGTTAAACCTCATGCATAATCATGTAATATAATTGAATAGATCAAAATAACTCACTCAACGATTGTAGGTGAAAACTCCCTCTCCAAATCGCCTCCTACCAAGTCTAGGGTTCTAAAATGAGAGAATGATACACAAATCTCGATTTTCATATGCGACACTGGGTTTGCAATTGTGAACCCTCGCAATTGCGAAGAATGACTCGCAATTGCGGCACTTGTCAGCAAAAAGGGAAGTCGCAAATGCAACATTGACTTTGCAATTGCGAAGTGTTCTCCCATCGCAAATGCGCCCGAAGCTTCGCAAATGCGAAGTTGTCCTAAGTTTCCAAGGGTTGCAAATGCGACCAAGATGATCGCAAAAGCGGTCCAATCCAGTTGCAAATGCGAACACTTTCCTCAAAAATGCGATGTCACCCAGCCTTGGCCCGTGTTGGCAAATGCGAACTATTGTTCCCAGAGAGTTTTTCTTACAGGGTTTTTAATAAGGTAGCTAGCAATGCGTATTACTAAACATGTGCTTTTTTTCCTTCACTAGAATTTTTTTCTCATGATTTATTTTCCTAGTAAGGTTTTAATGAGGCAAATTCTCTTTTAATTAACATCCAAGGGTTAGCGCTAAAAATATATTATATTGTGGATGTCCATTTAGTACTAAATTAGCTTCTCGAAGAAGCTTATCCATATTGAACTCTGCGGTAAATGTGTTATCTATTTAGTACTCTGTTAGAAATAAGCCTCCTGAAGAAGCTTATAATTTTGGTACTCCGTTGTGAATAAATATTACCACATGTAGAAGACTATCTGTAGCTGGTAAAATAACATCTTACAAGAAGCTTACCAATAACTTGTGGTAGGAGCTTACAAACAACTTATACA
>MU711377.1:3808-23903 GCA_026770625.1 Nicotiana glauca | reverse complement strand
CATTATATATGTCTATTACCACTGAGTTGGAAGTACTCACTTTACTCCCTGCACCATGTGTGCAGATCCAGGTATCCCGGGAGTTTAGCTGAGCTTTTACTGATTTCAGAGTTTATCTGGAGTTGTCGAGGTAGCTGCCTGACGTCCGCAGGACCCGACTCCTCCCCTATCCCTTTTATTATCTTTCCACAATTTTGAGATATTGTATTAATTAGAGTCTTGTCATACTGTATTGTTAGAGGCTCTAGACTCATGACCCCCAGGTCTTTGGGAGTATATTTCGTGTTATCGTGATAATCAGCTTAATCTTTTAGCTTCATTGTTGTTAATGATATTCAAATAACTGGTTTTGAGCTTCATGCTCGGGTTGAGAGTATAAATGGTCGGGCTTGCCTAGTAATTGTGTTGGGCGCCATCACGATCGGGATTGGGGTCGTGACATGAGGTAGGTGAGAAAAGAGATATATTATGTTAAGTGTTTAGGGCAAACTATACTTCTCATTTGAGGACGAATGATCCTAAGCGAGGGAGAATGTAAGGCCCCAAAAAATTTCGCTAAGTAATTTAGGATTTTGTGGTGCCAGGTAGGCTAATTATAATATTTTATATGCTATTAAAATGGTGTATATCAATTGGATATGGTAGATAAGTGTATAAGTCATATAATAAGTAATATGGGGTCTAATGTGGGGTCTAATGAGAGATCTAAGTCTAAGTCAAGTTGGAAAATGTGCATAATAGGCTAAAATTCCAAATGAGTTTGCACAAGTCCAAACTTTGGACGAGCATATCTAAATATATACAATGTTTTATGTGATTAGAAACCTATCATATGAAAGATCTTCGAGTCTAGTTTCTAACGCTCTAAACCATTCATCATTTAGACATTCCTACACAAAGTTATGATCAAATTACTATAGGCTGGATTCGCGATCAATTTTGTGACCGTAAAATGGTTCGGCGGACCACATAAGCATCGCAAAGTGGATCAGAGACATGCAAACTATTATTTTGCCGCATATTGATTATGCTCTCACATATTTGATTATGCTGTCGCATAATGATTATGTTGAATTCTTCTACCCACAAAACGATTATGCTATAGCATAATTGCACCACATAATTGACTTCAAAATGTTCATATCCGACTCCATTTTGATAAATAAGCTTTGGGACTATTTTCTACTGAATCTAGAGAGAGCTGAGAGCATTTTAAAGAGAGAAAGAGGGAACCTAGCCTTCCAATCACCCAATCTTGCACAAATTCTCAAGAATCAAGGAAGCTCATCTCTAGCTCACTATCCTTCCGGGTAAGTCCTACTTCTAAAATTTCATATAGGAGATTATGAGTTCAAAAATATATTGTAGAGTTAGAAACAAACCATGCATGTGACACTAATTTATAGTATGTGGGATTAAAGGACTGTTTTGGGGTTATTATTGTTGAAATTAGTTTAGGGAAGAAGGAATTTCCATTGTAGAACCTTGCAGTCTATTTTAAAAGTTAGGTGTTTGATGAAATTACTAAGAGAGTTACACCATGGGAAATCTTTCTAATTGTTAATCGATTTTCGCTATATTTCTGCATATTATTATTGCTAGAACGGTTGGTGCATTGTAGTAACTTATGGAAAGCTCAAACAAGGTATGTTGGCTAAACTTTCTCTCTCTGGATTAAATTCCATAATGTTTCCGTAAGTTTAAGTATGACTGGATCAAAATCCCTAGTTTCTATGTTCCAGCTTATCCCCTATAAATGCATAAACTTGTTCATTCCGAATGAGCCTTATATTGAACGATAGATGTTTAAATTATGGGTTGCTTATTACAATGGTATGTCTTTGAGTTGTGGATTAAATGAAAAGTGGTGTACTGATTACATAAGGAAAACTCGATATGCTTAATACTCCTAACACCTCGTATGCGTACTAAATGTATTGATTGAGTGTGTCTAGTGGTTGATAAACTATGAAGATATTTGAAAATGGATTAAATAAACTGGGGAAATAGAGTGTGGAGAACGTTTGTAATTGTGCCTAGTGATGCCTATGAAATGAGAAAATATATGAATCATATTACGAAGTGAGCCTCGACTCAACTGTCATAAAATGACTTCTAAAAGTAAAATTTGCTTAAAAACTCTATTGAGGTACATATTGCTAACTCTCTTCTTCTTAGAATCGAACTCTTAGTGTCCGAAAAATTGGTGTAAGCATTAACTTGATCATGCTAGAATTAATTGCCTTAATGCGTTGGGTTGAAAGATTTATGTTTCGTAATTTTTCGAAATATTTACCATGTAATCATGCTATTTGAAATGTGATTTTGTTCTCCAAGCTTTTTTTCTTTTCTTATATGTGCATGCCTTATATTATAACACTTATCAACATGGATGATGACGTTATTTGAACAAATAAAAAGAGAAAGACTTGAATTCTAAAATGTGTCCAAGTGACAAGAACTACTTAATAAATGGGACTGTTTGTTCCATGTAATGGAAGACGGAAAGAAATATGAATTAAATAAATAATTGAAAGAGGTTATGTTCCAAGTGAGATGGCTTAGCCGATCGGGCCGAGATCGGACGCTTGTCGTACACATGGTGGCATTTATGTTGGATTTCTGATTATCATTGTAAATTTGGATATGTCTCACTTGGGATGGCTTAGCCGGTCGGGCCGAGACCAGACTCCATGTAAGAACACTATGGCATTGCCGATGAAATTGTGAATATGGTTATGTCTCAAGTGAGATGGCTTAGCCAATTGAGCCGAGACCGAACTCCTTGTAAGAACACGGTGACATTATGGATAAAATTATAAATATGGTTATGTCTCACTTGAGATGGCTTAGCTGGTCCGGCTGAGACCGGACTCCTTGTAAAAATACGGTTGCATTGTGAGTTGTGGTACTTGGCACTGAGATTATCAATCTAAAAATATGAAAAATTGAATCGGAAATTATGTGATCCTTACTTGCTGTTTTTTTTTTTTTGTATAGAACTTATTGATTATTGTGACCGCCCTCTCTTTATTTTACTGTTCATTCTACTGAGATTGGTATTTGCCTTTACAAACTAGTATTATTCAACAGTACTAACTTCCCTTTTGCCGGGGTCGCTACATCTTTAAATGAGTGTAGGTAATTCCATTGCAGACAATGTTCGTCGCAGCTAGTGGCGCTTCCTCTTTTCAGCCGACTTGGTGAGCCCTACTTCATTTCGGTATCATTGTCCATCATTTACTTTGTATTTTGAGGTATAGCAGGAGCCTTTTTACCGGCATTTTTATATTACTCTTCAGTTGTATTTAGAGGCTCCGTAGACAGGTTGTGGGTGGTGTTTGATATTGGAAATTAAATTAGAAATATTGGTATTTGGCAAATATATTTTTCATCATAACTATAAAAATTATAATATAATGGACATTATGGTTGAAACTGCTAATGGAAACAAAATGGAAGTTGTTAATGAAATATTTACAAAATATGATTAATGGAGTTCATCTCCTCTTTATTCATGAATTAGTTTGGGTAGAATGAAACCTAACAGGCTTGCTCAGTCGGGTTTACTCGGCTGAGCGCCGGTTGCGCTCCTCGATTTTTGGATCGTGACATATAAGACCGGCAATATTTATATGGTACTGAAATATATGTTGTGCTGTTAAAATCCAACATTTCCACAAGATGAGTGGTGTAGATATGCGGATGCTAAGATATGAATATGCGGTCATACTAGATTGGATAAAACTAAAAATTATCACATTCGTTAGAAGAAGCAATTAACACGTATTAAGGATAAAATGTAAGAAGGTCGCTTGGGATAATTTGGTCATGCTTGTATCGTCCTACTAATGCACCAGTCAGTAGGTGTGAAACTATGATGAATGAAGGTGCTGAAGGGGACGAGATAGTCTTAAAATCACATGGAAGGAATTTATCTCGAAAGACCTATAAAATCTTGGAATCAATACACACTTAGCTAAAGACAGGGTACAATGGGGAAAAAAAAACTTCATGTAGGTGATACTTACTAGTTAGGAATAAGCTTTAAATTTGTTAGATAACTTTTAATATTATTACTATTTTTATTATTATTATTATTATTATTTATAGTATTTAACTTGTTTTTAATATGATTCTTATTTTATTTTGGCATGATGATGATATGAGTTGAGCTTATAGAAAAAAATGAATATTCGTATCTCTGAACCCGCTATTATTTGAGACTGAGATATGGTCGTGATTGTTATATTCTGATTTAAAAAATGATTTACTTATTGTAGGAGAGTATTGTCCCATTGTTACCGTCTGTCTTGATTATCGTCGTTCGTCAGTTTAAAAGATTAAAATAGACAGAATGTTTAAAAGAGATGGATAAAAAGATCATATCTAGATCATTTCTTAAAGTTCAAGAGTAAATTTGATCTTTTCCTATTATTAAATTTTAGACACGTGTTAGCTAACCATGTTATTATTCACTTATAAAAATAATTTTTTCTTGGAAGAAAAATTAAAATTTATGAGTGAAACTATGATTTCACTTGAAATACTCCTCAAATGATTTTTTAAGTTTAAAAAATTAGCTGAAATTCAAAATTAACAAATACTAAAAAACTTATTTCAATGAAATAATCATATCCAGTTAAAAAGTGTAACTTTTTGGAGTAAAATTCATGTCTAAGTACAATTTTAATTTTCAAATACTCTCACCATCAACTTCAAAGTTCAAGTGCACTATTAGCCCGTTTGGGCATAAGAATTTTTCACTTTTTTAAACAAATAATTATTTTTTTCGAAAGTGTTTGGCCATAAAATTTCCAATTTTCACTTGAAAATAAATTTTAAAATTTTTATAAAAAGTTGTTTTTCAAAAAAAAAAATTAAGTTTTTTTGGAATTTTACAATTCTTATGTCCAAATGCCCACTAAGATTACAATTTCAACTTCAAATATTTTTTCCATTTCGAACTAAAATGTTCTCCAAACACATAAACAAGTCAAAAGAAAAGATTTGCTGGGTAAAAACTTTTTTGTAATTTTTGCAAAACCTGAAAAAAGAAAAGTGGAGCAAAAAATGTGGGCAAAGACGGATTCAGGAGCAAAAGCCACTGTTCCACCCTTTAAAATTAGACGTAGGCAGTGTTTGGCTAAAAAAAATGAATTTAAATATTTATTTTTAAGTTAAAATAACAAAAATAAGCCAAAAATTAAAAGTTAGAATTATGGAGTCTCTAAAACAAGCCCATCTCCTAAAAAAACCTAGCAGCCTCGGAACAAAAAGCAGTAGCAAGCTAAGCTCACCTTTGACCACCCTTTGACCACCACTAGAAAGAAGCCATTTCTTCCTTAAAACACCTCCTTCTCACGAGCGAGTGTCCCATTAGTTTTTCCTCCAAATCCAAATACCCAACAATGGCAATGAGAAAAGTTGAAAATGAAAAACTACCCCAAGAAATCATGTTTGACATACTTACCCGGATGCCGGCGAAGTTAATCGGCCAATTCAAGTGTTTATCAAAGCAGTGGTGCTCTCTTCTCTCAGACCCACATTTCGTCAAAGCTCAGCTCAATTTTCATTCCCACAAACATGGTGAAGAAGAAAAACTCATTTGTATCTCTACTTCTCTTGCTCTTCACGTTATCACTTTTAACCACGACCCCCAAAATGGAATCGATGCCATTTCTAGGAAACTTAACTTTAAGTCTGGTACCTCTAGCACGTATGCTCTAGGCTATGATTAAGGATGGTATCTACTCTACTTTTGTGGATGTCTACTCTGTGAGAATGGGTTTATGGAGGCGACTTGAGAGCTTATGTAATGATGTTGCAATTCCTATTCACGGTTTTGCGGTTTTGGTAAATGGGGCTTTGCATTGGTTGGCTGGTCGCAATACTTCTTGCAGATTCAGTTGTTGCTTTTGATTTAAGCGATGAGAAATTCTTTGAGGTGCCAGTACCTACTACTACTGATGGCAAATGTCCCTGGTTTTACGATTTGGTGGGTCTTGGAGGGTGTCTTTGTATCTTGGCTAGAACATACAAAATTGATGCTTGGATTATGAAAGAATGTGGGGTTGCAGAGTGTTGCACCAAATTCAGTGTCACAAGCCAAGGTTCAGGTTTCACCCAGAGGCGGAGTCAAGAATTCAAACTTATGGATTCGATATTCTAATCGTTTTAAGTTACTGTGTTCTAAATTAATAATTTATACTATATATTTAATGAATTTTTTAAGGCAAATACAAAGTTTGAACCAAAGCTACTGGGTTCGGCCGAACCCGGTGGCGGCACTCTAGCTCCGCCGCTGGTTTCACCCCTGTGTGTTTGATGAATGATGATGATATTGTATTGGATGTGGCTGCAAAAGAGAAGTTGATTGTCTACAATAAGAAAGAGGAACAGTGGAGAGATTTGAATGTTGATGTAATAATTGCTAAGTTTGCAAGGATTAGAACTTTCACGGAGAGTCTTGTCTCTCCTATGTTTGGCCTTGATGCAATATTTTGAGATGATGATCTACTCAGGTAACTCATCAAATTTTCATGATTTCTTATTCAATTTTATTTTATATTTTTTTAGTTAGGTCCTCCTATTTGGTTCAATAAAATAAATCATAGAGTTTTTTGAAAAGTAATTCTTTTGTCCTCGTAGGATTGGGTGACTGGTAATTTTCTCGTGCTCATAGTTTTGTGATGGTAATTCTTCAATCCTGAATCTCAACAATATATTTTGTTTCCAAGAGTATTACTCTTTAATTTATCATGTTATAAACTGGTTTATACAAAATAGGAAAGTGAAATAAGAATACGCTCATGAGCAATATAAAGATAAAAGTATTTAAGGACAATAATATCCATAAAGTTGGTCTAGCTACATAATAAATCATTACGCACTGCATAATAATTTCAACATATTATTCACTTGTAACGTGTAGACATAAATAAATTTTCTTGGAAGAAAAAATAAAATTTGAGTGAAAACCATGATTATACTTGAAATACTCAAACAAAGTGTTGTAAGTTTCAAAGACAATTCATAGACTGAAATTCAAAATTAACAAATAATGAAAAACTTAGTTTCAATGAATAATAATTTTCAGTATTTAAAAAGAACAACTTTTTCGAGTAAAATTCATATCCAAATACTAACTTGAATTTTCAAATACTCGCGTAAAAATCCAAGTAACCACCAAAACCTAGCAGCCTCGGAACAAAAAGCAGTATCAAGCTATTTGTCACCTTCGCCGTCTCTCACCCTTGTATCATGCAGCGCCGCCACTTTGACCACCACCGGAAAAGAACCCATTTCCTCCATAAAACGCCACAGTTTTGCCTCCATTAAAATACACGCAAATACACGAGCTTTCCACCTGTTAAGAGTGTCCCATTTAGTTTTTCATACTTACCCGGCTGCCTCAAAGTCGATAGGTCAATTCAGGTGCGTATCAAAGCAATGGTGCTCTCTTCTCTAAGACCCACATTTCATCAAAGCTCACCTCATTTTTTATGCCCATAAGAATGAAAAGAAACTCATATTTACATCTCGTTCAAATTCTATTCACACTATCACGTTTAACCACAACCACCAAAATGGAACAATTGATGCCATTTCAAAACACCTTAATTATATCAATTTTTTGATAAACCCCACAACCTTAAAGTACCATAAAATTCCAACCTTTCATTTGGCTCTTCCTATGTCAGATAGCCGTAGCATATATGGTTTAGGGTATGATTCTTCTGGCGATGATTATAAGGTGGTTACTCTTTCTCGATATGTTAAACGTAGATGGGATCTTGCCTCTACTTTTGTGGATGTCTACTCTGTGAAAACGGGTCTATGGAGGAGAGTTGAGAATTTAACTCATGATCATATAAGGCTTTCGGTTGGTTCTGGTTCTGGGGTTTGGGTAAATGGAGCTTTGCATTGGATGGCTCAGAAAGATTCCGATCCTTGATGTATAATTAAAGCTTATAATTATTCATGTATAGTTGTTGCTCCTCCTACATGTATAATTGTTGCTTTTGATTTAAGTGATGAGAAATTCTTGGAGGTGCCATCAACTACTTAGCTTCAAAACCTTGATTTGCTTGCGTCTAGTATTGTGGCTCTTAGAGAGTGTCTTTGTCTGTTCTATAGACGTGGGGAAGTTTGGATGATGAGAGAATATGGTGTTGAGGAGTCTTGGACCAGATTTAGCATTACAGAACCACCAAATATAGTGTCACGTTTGACCCCCTTATGTTTCGTGAGTGATGATAATGTTGTACTGGATGTGGATGGAGTGAAGTTGATTGTCTACAATTGGAAAGAAGATCAGTGGAGGGATATGATGGTTGATGGATTAACTGCTACATTTGACATAACTAAATCTTTCATGGAGAGTCTTGTCTCTCCTAGTCCTACGTTTGGGGTATCTTTATTGCTTGATGTTCTGAGATGATGTTGTATTCAGGTATATCATCAATATTTTCATTATTTTTTTAATCATTTTTAGTGACGTTTGCACAAAAATTTTAAATTGGTCCATATGCGATTCAATGAAATGAACCCTTTTATAGTTTTGTGAATGGTAATTCTTTTGTCCTCAGAGAGTGTTGTGATGATAATTGTTTTTGTCCTCAAGAAAAGTTAATTGTATAGATGAAAGAAAAAACTTGGATTTGTAGATTGAACTAATTCAGCATCATAGAATAGTTGCATCTTTCGGAAAAGAATAGTTCAATTTCGAGCACACGCCGTCTTGAAAAGGAATAGTTCTAGATGTTTCTTTGAATCATGACACTCACAATAAGCTCATGTTAAATTAGTCATGGCCACTCCCATGCTTTCTGTTTTTAAGCAATTTGACTTTAAAATTGTTATCTAGCTGCTTTGGAAACAGAATTAATCTTACTTCTTGTTGCTATTATCTGTTTATTGCTGCTTTCTCATTGTTCTTGAGCCGAGGATTTACCGGAAACAACTCTCTATCTTATTTAAATAGAGGTAAGATCTGGGTGCACATTACCCTCCACAGATCCTACTTGTGGGATCCCACTGGATTTGCTGCTGTTGTTGTTTGCTTTTTCATAAGCTACTATCATGCTACAAGATACAACAGTCTATAGATGAACAGCTTAAAGAATCTTCCCACCTTTCCCCTCCCCGCCCCGCTCCTGACCCAAAAGAGAGAAATGGTTTCGTCCACTAAAGAGTTGGATTATTGAGGGTACATGGTGGTATTTCATGCATTTACATAGTAGCAAACAGAAAAAAACTACACAAACCCGGTCGGTGAATGTATCACACATGTCTTTTATACACAATTTTATCACTTAACTCTAGTTAATTTGCGTATATTTTCTTTTCTCAATTTATCTTCAATTGTGGTAAATTCATGTGATTTGGTTTAAACACCAAGTATGCATAAGTATTTCTAATAGAAAAATTGACACTTGTTCTATGCCTTGCACAGGAATTAATCTACTCTAGCAGAACTGGACATTAAGAGAGCTGCGCACAGAAGCCTGGATATTAATATATTTTAACCCCAAGGGTGTTTCTCCTTAATTTATTATGTTATGACATTGATACTATTTTAAATCTTTGGAAATGATAGGAGGGTTTACCAAGAAGACTTGGAAGTAGGATTTCTTTCTTAAGGTGTTGGTACTATCTTTTTGGCCTTTATTGATGCTAATGTTTTACTGTTTTTTTTTTTCATCTTTATTATTATTCAGAGGAAGAGGAAATGCAGGGCTTCTAACCTTTCATTTTCATTATGGACGGTTGATTCAAGATTCTTAATCAAAAATTTCAGCTTCAACAGTATATGAATTGAAATTGAGATAGGCAAAAAAGTTGGCAGAAGCTAAAGTTGCACAGGAAATTTGCGAATGTTAGAATTTTCTGAATGGAAACCAACACTTAACTCGAAATACACCTTCACATCGCTATTTCAAAATTTCACGTAAAATGCAAATTTTGCAAACACTCTTTGCCCAAACTAATATTTGGTCCAGCACTGGAATATTGAATCGATTATTTCATGGCCAAATAGGCCCGCCTCTTCTACGTATATTCACATCAAAATATTCAAAGAGTCCCACCTCAATCCCTTAAAGTTGTCAAGCACAAAATAATATCTGCAAATTCTAATGTGTATCTGCTCTTTTGAGGACAACTGATGTCAGTAACCATAAAGTTATAGTGAAGTCCACGGTGATTACCCTAGAACTTGTACAAAGTAACAAGTGAAGCTATACAGCTAATACAGTTATTGTGCTTACAGAGCAGAATTTGTATAATACATCAAGAACGCCGCAAAGCATGTCCCCCAGTAGGCATTTGGTCATAACAGTCAGAAACTAACCACTATCTCTCCACTCCATGCTGTTCAGTTTCTTGAGATGCAGTGGTAGCAAAGGCAGGAACATTTGCTGGTTCCTTTGGTATGCAATTGTAGCAAACACAGGAACATCATACAAGACCAGTCACGGCAGGGGACCTGAGTGCTGGAGATCGCACCTATATTCTGTAATTACAGACAGTTCATTTGGTTTAAATGTGTACATGCAATTTAAGAGTTGTCAAACAGACACCTCCGAATTGTCATAGCGAATTCACCAACTTTTCTGGGGTGCAGGAAGGTTGCACATAGACCAAGACACACAGCAAAACCAGTGATTACAAACACAAGAGAACGAGACGTCAAAACTGTCTTTCTAACCAAGAAGCCACAAGGCTTCCCTGACTGCTCCTTCACTCTCAATGCCAATTCTGCATCCAAAAGTGGGACTGTTGAAGTGCTTTCCCAATAAGCCGAACCAAACTCTAGGTTATGCTCATGTGGTACCTCCACGTCCTACATATTATGAAGACACATATATTTAGCATCAGGTATGAGTCATCAACCTCTGAAAACACATCTTACTATAGTAAGAACAAAAAAATGAGCAGCTAAGAGACATCCTGAAGGTAAAAAGCGATTCATATACTCATTACTCGAATCTGTAACGTAAAATAAATGACCATTTTTATTTACCACAAGTGCATAGAATATGTAGTTAAAAGCGAAAAGTGCAAAGAGCAACAAGATCCATGGGATTTGAAGCGAAAAGCGAGAGGTGAAGTACACTCGTCTTTGAAGGGAAGTACACAATTAACAACATTAAAAGATATCAAATATATATATGAACGCCATAATGATAGAATTGCAATTAAAACAGCTAATTTTAGTATCCAATATAATAATACCTATATTAATCCAACTTCTCAAAGTTGAAATTCAAAGAGCCTACTATTTTTAGTGGGAATCACTTTGTGCGTCACTGTTTAAAGCGCACAACTTCATCCATGAAGCGATAATCTCTCGCTTTGCATCCATCAAGAGACGAACCGAACATTACACTAAGTCAAGATCATTTTAGATGGGGCTAGGCTTGCTCATGTTCAAGCCTAGCGAAGAAAAAGTTCACCTTGGGCTTCAAAACCTAGGCATATTTTATGTACCAACAGTTTGATTCACCAGCATAAAGATAAAGTAAAAGATTATTCTAAATTAAAGCATTTAATTAGAAACTAATAGCAGAACTCAATTCTGCAACATACTCTAAAATAATATGGCAATGGTAGAAATGAGATAGTCACCTCATTGTTAACTGGAAAAACAGATTTCATATGATTTTGGAAGATTTCACTAGAAGTATTTGCCTCCTGCATAATTTGTCCCGCATCTCCCGCACAATATTCCTTTAGCTGCAATCTTTCCTTGAGCAGATTATTTTTCTCATAAATATTCCTCTGAAAAAGCCTCATTTCAGCATCAGTGATGCCAGCTAACAAGTTTTTATTCACCATATTTTCAAAATAAGGCAATACTCTTTTCAAAATAATAGTCGACTGACTTTCCATTAAAACGTTCAACAAATAATTAAATCTCTGCATCTGTACAGACGCCACAATCTGAACATTTTCTGATGAAGGCTCCCTTAGTAACCATGCCACATCCAACATAAATTCTGAGAATTCTGATTTTCTACACGTTGAATCTTCACATGGAGAACAAACAGCAGTGTGTTCTGACCCTCCAGAACAGAACTTCCGTTGTATTTCTTCCATTTCTGCACAAATATCTTTTTCCGCAATGAGGATGGGAATGAAGTTAGATAAACCAGATTCATTCTCGACCTACAAAATAGACCAGGTTGAATCTTTTGCAGTCAAGATTAGTGAAACACAATGATAGGTTCAAGGTATTAAATACATGAACAATTGAAATCTTGCGCACTCTTTATTACTCCATCAGCACATATTAAGTTGGGATAGACCTTTACATTAGAAAGTTAAGGTTCATTTCAATGAAAACTAGCAGTCTAGCACCAAGAAAGTGCTGTAGTAAAAGATACAAACTTATAGCTAGCACCCCTGCCTTTTTTTAGATATAAATGATGTTGATGTTAGGGCCAATTTGCATGCACCTCAACTAATCCGGGAGACAACTTTCTACAGCTCACAAATACATGTGCCGGGTAAGGCTGCCCGCAAAGGCAGGAACAAATAGACTCATACTGAGTGTTTTAACTAGGATTTGAACCTGGAATATCTGGATTGTCACTCGTATGCCTCAACTCAACCATACACTAGAAGATCATAATTAGCCCTTCTCTTTCTGTGTAGGGAGCATATAAAATCAATAAATGTGACAAGAATTTTCTCAAAAAAAGTGCGACAGAAATTTTAACACCTTTTTAAGAATGGTCTTTTTCAAACGTTATTCCTCTAGTAGTTTCCATTAAGAACATGTACAAGAAAATACAATGACATGATGCACGGTGCTAATTATAGGAATGATACGTTTATAAGCAAACATACAAAAATTGGAAAGAGGATAAAAGAAGATAGTTGGTTAGAACTTCTACCTCAACAAAAGCGGGACCAAAAAGATCTGCTTCAGTCCTAGGGACATGTATCTTTAATAATTGATGCTCCATGCTACCAGATCCACCTTCATTTTTACTACATGAAGGTGTAACACTGATATCATTCCCTAAATACCTTCCCCCAAATGACACAAGAAACCTGCCAAGGGCATCAAAATGTTAATTTATAAAAAATGATCAAATGCAGATATGAGTAGATATTCAACCAAAAGGTGGTTTCAAAGTGTTCGGCGCAATTCCATTGCTATCCAACTTTCACACCTTCCAAGAATTAAATTCATTAGATTTTTCGATCTTTAATCTTTGACGTGATGTTTTTTTTATATCAAGCTAACTTTTTAACCTTTATTTTACTATTTTCTTTCACTAGCAATATAATATACAGAATTTTATAGCTAAACTGCAACTATCTATGAGCATAGCAAACTTGCAAATGCAGATATGAGTAGATATTCACCCAAAAGAGGGGGGGGAGTTGGTATGAGGGAACAGAAAAGCTTCCAATTTGGTATGATCAAATATCCTGCCAAATTTAACAAGAAAGCAGTCCATAGCTCATCAAAACGATTTATAAATACTATGTGAAATGCAGGTATGAGTTACAAAT
This sequence comes from Nicotiana glauca, assembly GCA_026770625.1. NCBI lineage: Eukaryota > Viridiplantae > Streptophyta > Magnoliopsida > Solanales > Solanaceae > Nicotiana > Nicotiana glauca. Next base: position 10,373 of record MU711377.1, on the reverse strand, counting down.
ACGAGTAGATGCGAGTGAACATGAAAGCTCGCAATCTGGTCAGACCAAAAGCCTTCTGAACTAAGCAAACAGAGCAGCCATGACACATTAGGACGATTTGGCTAACTACGAACTTATCTTTCTATTCCACACCATCAAAAGCAATACTCCTTCCTATTTATGTGATTGTGTTTGACTAAGCACAGAATTTAACAAATTAAAGAAGACTTTTGACGTGATAGCCAAATATATGCAAAGTACCAAAATTATCATTTTAAATGAGTGGTGATGAAAGCTCCACACGTCTTTTCATTCAAAATTAGTGGTGAGGGTCCTAAAAGGTCATGTTGTTAAGGGTAAAATGGAGATAATTAAAATTAATAAGTTTCCAAAAAGAGAAAGGTGTCATACTTTTTGGGATGTCACATAAATTGGGGCGGAGGGAGTAGTATTTATCAAGGGCATGATGCTAGGCCTAGATACTAAAACTCATCTATGATATATTTTACAAATATTTGCGCTAAGCCAGTGCACAACAGGTATAACTACAGGCTATCCAAAACTGCCATTTCGTCTAAAATAGCATCTACATCTTGTACAATAACTAGTTTGCACCGAAAAGCAAGGAGAAAAAGATCATCTCTTTCCTATTCTTGTACTCCCTCCATTTCAAAAAAAATTGGCATACTCCGGAGTACGAAAGTCAAAGTACTTAACTTTGACTATGAATTTGGACATAGATTTTTCAATTTTTTGAAAATAAAATTTACATTTTAGGAAACTACGTAAAAAGTACTATAAGTCATAATAATTCATAATTCAAAATATTTACAAGATATTTAAGAAAAACATGGTCAAAGAACAACCTCGTAGACTTCCCAAATAGTAATGGTGCCAATCTTTTTGAAACAGAGGGAGTATATATAATTATTAATATTATAAATTGCAGCGACACAGATCCTTGTAATAACTAAATTCACCTCCATTCAGCAACTCCCATTAATTGCTCATACTAGTGTTTGTAATCTATGCCCAACTGAGAGTCGTATCAGAGTTGGCAAAAAAGGAAAGAAAGATCTTCTCTTGCCTATTCTTCACTTTGCACCCCATTGGCTATAGTTTCAAAAGTGTATCAAAAGCAAACAATTTTATTACCACCAAGCAAGTAGCATAGAACGGGCACGAGGGTCGTATCATACACCAAAGGCAGCTAGTACATGAAAAAATCAAGGGAACAATATGAGTTGGACATGATTTATATTTAAATCTTTCTTTTTTCTATTCCTTTTCTTTTCGGATGCTTTTTAATAACATCATTGTTCGAACCAACTTGTGTGCTATTAATTGTTCCACCTGGGATCTGGATTAGTGAAGCAATCATGGAGTGAAAAAGAAACATGAAACTCTTCGAAACACAGCGAAGCAAGAGGACAACACCAAAAGTCTGAATGAAGTTGCCTTTTTTTCTTCCATTTCAAGTTTGACGTAGAACGAGGGTTGTCCATCAAATTCAATTATATTCATCATCATCAAGTTTTAAGCCTGCAAATTCGAGAGATTTTTTTGCTTTTCATTTTTACTGGGATCATGGAAGGAGAAAAGTGACACTGAAACTAGAACCCACACCTATTGTGTTGGAGAATGCCACTAGTAATGTCCTCTATACCACCTTCCTATTCATAGTACTGTCCTCTATACCACCTTCCTATCCATAGTAATGTCCTCTATACCAGATGTTCTAAGCGTACAAGAAACTCCATCCAGAGGATAAAAATGAATTGTATATTACTTTTTTGTTTTGGTAAGAATGACTGTGAATCCATACTTGTAGTCATAGAATCCCTGCAAGTTTTTGTCTAGGGGGGCTTTATTTTGCTATTATGGAGGATGTATCTGGTTAACAGCACAAGCTTTGTGCTAATATTTTTAATATATGTAACATGTAACCAATTTTAGGAAAAAAAAAGGCAAACATATACAAACTCTCAGTTTCTAGAGCTCGGATAAGCTTAGTTTAGTAGAGTCAGCAAGCTTGAGATTTTCTTTTGTCCATAAACAACTCAGTTGTTATCATAATATCTCCTGTTGAGTGTTGACAATTAATGAAGAACTCAAGATACTTCGACAGAACCAAATAGAATATAGATTGACAAAAATGTGATTCTAACTCATACCGGAATCTGGGCTGCATTAGATTGCTTCCACAGGCAAAAAACTCCATAGGCTTGCCAGCCTCAAAGCAAGTAGGATGAATAGACTTAAGCTTTGGTGCTGGTCCCTTTAGCTTGACTTTCACTACTGAATTTTCACCTGCTTTATAAAGAATATTTGTTACCATTTAAAATTGCAACTTCGGTGTTGATCTGTTATTTTGGGTTTGTGACTTGTCCCGCCAATATTATGCATACACGCATAAACATACATTTATATATGTAGAATGTGAAAATTGTTTCCCAATTGTCCATAGGGTGGGCCAACTCTGATATGGAACTTACTTCTCTTCCTGTTCAACAATGTTCAAAAGTTCGCTAATTATTTTAACCCCTGACCCCCCGGAAAAAATTATATATGCACTTGGGAGTTGGGCCTACCTGCTGCCATGTCCAGAAAAACTAGGAATTAGGACTACATTTTTCAGTAGAAAATGTTAACTAGTCACTTGATAGTGATATTGACAAAGAGTAGATCATAATACAATGTGCAATATAACATTGACCAGAACGGACCACGGAAACGAGAGTTTAAATCCCAGTAAAGGCCAAAAAAGGGGAAATTAGGTGATTTCTTCCCATCTGTATAAGCCTTGGTAGATAGGTCACCCGACACATGTGCTAGTAGGAGGTATTATCAGAAATAATATTAATCATAATAATAATAAAATAAATATATAACAATGACCAGACCGTCTATATTTACAACAGAAACAGAAAGGAAAAAATGTTCTTAAAGTCACAACTGAACGGTAAGATATGGAGATATGGGGAATTCATATTTTGAATTTACTCGCAAGAAAGTGAACTTCGGATTGGTGCGCGTCCAAGTCAACCTAGGAGGGATGGTGAATTCAGTTTCATTCAGAAGTTTATAAATGGAAACTATTTAACAACCTTATGTACAGAAAAAGCAAACAAAGGTCCAATAAAATACTCCCTCTGCTCCAATTTATATGACAGTTTTCTATCTTGCATGGTTCAAAAATTCCTAACGCCATTCCATTTTTATACAACTTTCAAACTTTCACGAATTCAAATATATCAAGCTATTCAGCTTTTAATATTTTGAGTGATGTTTTCTCTATCAAACTAACTTTTCAACCGTTAGTCCAATATTTTTCTTCCTATCTTATATTTAGTCAAACTAGCATCTTAAACTTCATACCTAGTCAAATGCCGTCAATAAAATGAAATGGCAGGATTAGTCGTATTAGCCAAACAAGATCTACATCAAATGAAAAAGTAGGGTCTCAGAAATAAAGATTAGACCTCATTGATCTTATAAGTTTGTTCCAACAGAGCTTAAGGGTAGAAAACTTGAGGTACCAATTTACCTTTTGTAACGCGAAATACCATGTTGTTGAGATAAACAAGAAAGCTTCCTCTCCCGCGAAGCATGTTTCCAGGTGATGCAATAAATTCATATAGGTGTGCAGCTGGATCTTCCAGCAACTGTTAAACCCAATGAGGAACTCGAACATTTAGAAACAAATGATGTTCTATAAAAGCATAACACGGAAATCCAAAACCAAAATGTTACAGAAGCCACATGTAGCAGACATGTCAAACAGAAAGCATTATGGTAACTCTTCCTAATATCTAACTCCTACAGCACTCTGAGTTTCATTTTCACTATTTCATTGTGTTCTATGAGAGGAATTCCTGACCTAGAAACTCAAAACACAATCTCTTAGTAAAGATGGTTGTAGTACCATTCAAAGAGGAGATGCACCACGTGCTCAAAATTGTACTAATCCATGGTAATATCTAAACACTTTAAGACCAATAACGCACAGAATTTGGTTATCATCAGAGAGGAACAGTAACCATATTACCTTACCCCACTTGAATGTTGGCATTGCAACAAAAACTGTCAAGATTGTACAACCTGGACGAATATAGCCCTCCAATTCAACAGGCATACTGGCCAACCACTGGAAGATCTGTAGAGTAAAATGTCAATCAAACCCCATGAACTCTATTGGAGAAAAAGAATTTACTTTCTCTTATGTACTAAACTGTAATAATAATCCTTTAATACTTGGTGCCGGAGTCTTCGAGGGAACTCTGCAGGGTTCCAATCATAAAGCTTGAATGAGATCCGACCAGTGGGGCACTATGCAAAGAAGAATGACAATCAGTCAATTCAAAGTTATAGTCCAGATATAAATGGAAATTAATGGGGAAGGGGGAATTATGTCATCAGACCTACCATCGAAGAAAAAGCACTCTTGTTGTCGTAATAGGATGGAGAAAGGGAATTTTTGGAGTTCTCTTTTTCTGCATCACCTTGTGTCTCACCAGAAGCTGTGAAACTGTCACTCTGATTATTTTGGATGCCTTGAGTAGAGCTTATCGGCACATGTCCTTCAGATTCTAATAAGATTTCCCTTTCTCCTAATTGGCCGCCCGTGCATGTGCTATCTGGTCATTCAAAAAAAAAAAAAAATCCTATTTTCAGTTCAAACCAGTAGTAGCCTAACATATGGAACATGGCATCTCCTATAGATGAATTACAGGTAAATACAGCTTTTCCAGCAGAAGACAACTTTTTAGCCACAAAATTGTTTCAAGTTCAATATACCTTTGACATTGTCATCATCACCACTAATATCATCAGCTGTTGTGACCTGCCGAGATTCCTTCTCAACAGACATTTTCGAAGAATCAGTGGCTTTTCTCCTGCGCCTGTTGTTGTGCCGCTCTAATTTTCTTCTACAACTACGTTTACCTTCATCAAAGTCCGACAAAATATGAAACCTGGAAAAGGTATAGCAGCATTAACATATCGGTAGCATCTGGAATTGGCACGCACCAATTCAGGATATCTGGCAAATTCTTGACTAGATAGCAATGTGTACCAAACAGTTTCATATAAATACACTTAAGACTAGAAGTGATCAAGTCAAACAAAAGATACAATTGAAATGTCTGTCAAAGTAACTCCAAGGGAAGAGAATCCTTAATTCAAAGACCAAACTCGTGAGCAGATCCCACATACTATGAGTATACTCAAAGAGCTCAATCAAAGATTAATCTTTTTTTAAGTACCAACATCACCCATGCGATTAGTTCAATGACTCAATCTAAAGCCATCTTTTGCAAACACATCAACATATATTTCTTGGCAGGCTTTCTGAAACTTCCTTTTTTATCACTTTGAGCATTAATAATGGTTTGATCAATCATAGTATTTCTAAAAGAGGTTTTATATCATTTCTCTTTACTTTTCGTGCATGCTAAATGTGGTAAACATGTTTGTACTTTCAAATCAATCAACAATCAATTCACGCCTCAAACCCAAACTGTTCTGATTCCGTTACATCCACATTTATTTCGCTCGGTTTTGTTCTATCCTCACGTCATTACTCCAGGCTATGATCTACTAGCGTAAAACGTGTACTTGTGAAATAGAGATTTAAGTTCTATTCACTCATAACATTATATAAGATATTTACATAATCAAGTCACCTATTAAGTAATTACATGTAAATCTTTTAAAAGCAGTAATTAATAATTTGGTAAAAACAGTAAATAACACTTTTAAACTTCACTGGTAGTGTAAAAAGATCTTCACACTGTCACTGTATATAATTGCAAGTAAATCTCATGATAAACAATACTCATTGATAATTTGGTAAAAAATGATAACTAATCTGCTATCACACATGTTAAATTTCTGATAGAGTAAAAATCAAATCTTTATACTCTCATTATATATAACTTAATCCATTAAAAAAAAAAGTAAACATACTTGCCACACTGCTGGCAGTATCGCTTGCTGTGTCCATCAAGAAACACAGCAGTAGCATTAGCACAACGTAAGCAGACCCGATGTCTCTTATGATATCCTTTCAGCTCACTGATATCCGCTTCACAATCGGGTACTTGACACCTCGCCCCAGCAGCTCCGGACGAAGCCCGTAAAGTCCGGGCCCGTTTCTTCCCGGGCCCAATCCCTCCTAGCTCCTCTTCCTCCATCTTCTCATCTAACTCGGGACAAGCACACGGGATCCTACCCGCTAAAAAGTTCGAGCACGCCATCCTCGGGTCCCTTTTCCTGACCCGAGCAGTATCCGCATCCGCATCCGCCTCCTGGCTCTGCGGTGAATCTTCCGACGAGGGTCTTATTAACGGTGCCGCCGGTTCTGTCTCCGTCTCCGGCGGGTGAAGTAACGGGTCGTCGAATGAGATGTTCAATTGTTCTTCGTCGAGGTTGAACTCGAGGAAATCGGACCAATCAAAGAGGGAGGAGGAAATTGTCGGGTCATCAAGGGTACCGGAAAGCATCATTTGGGTATTTCTGAATTGGGTCGGAGCTCCGGTTTGTGATGGTGAAGAAGCTTGATTATTATGCATTTTCTGGTCCTAGA
>MU711368.1:21830-41437 GCA_026770625.1 Nicotiana glauca | reverse complement strand
AGTTGGACAAGGATCTGTCCTACGAGGAGGAGCCGGTAGCTATTCTAGACCGGCAGGTTCGACAGTTGAGGTCGAAGAGTTTTTCTTCAGTGTGTGTTCAGTGGAGAGGTCAGCCTCCTGAGGGATCGACCTGGGAGGCCGAGTCTGATATGCGGAGTCGTTACCCTCATCTATTTCTTGACTCAGGTACTTTTTTCTTTTCCGTTCGAGGACGAATGGTTGTTTTAGAGGTGGAGAATGTGACGACCCAAAGGGTCATCACCGTATTTCTCCCTTTTTCTGTGTTTCCAAGGCCTTGAAAACCTCACTTTTGGTTGCCTCGATTTGCATGCGCAGTCCGGGCGCGAAGCCGGAAAGTTTTATGTTAAAATATGTGAATTCTGTGAAAAATTTGAAGAATTATGATATTAATATTGATATAGTTAACTTTGGTCAATATTTTGGGTAAACGAACCCGGACCCATAATGTGATGGTCCCGGGAGGTCCGTAGAAAAATATGGGACTCAGGCATGTGCCCGCAGTCGAAATCCGAGGTCCAGAACCCCGGTAAAAGAATTTTTCTGTTAAATTATTTTTTGAAATTATTAAGGAAAAATAGAAATGAAAATGAGTTAGAAAATATAGGTATCGGGCTCGTATTTTGGTTCTGACGCCCGGTACAGGTCTTAAATATGCGTTAAGCGCTTTCTGTGAAATTTGGTCGAAATCGGACGTCGTTTGACGTGTTTCGGACCTAAATAGCCAAAGTTGGATGTCATGAACTTTGAAATGAAAATTTTGAGTTTTGGGGTTTGATTCTTTGATTTTGATGTTATTTTGGCGGTTTGATCGCGCGAGCAAGTTCGTAGAATATTTTTGAGGTTGTGTGCATGTTTGGTTTGGGGCCCCGAGGGCTCGGGTGAGTTTCGGATAGGTGTCGGAGGGTTTTGGACTTAGAAAAATCTGGTATTTTTGCTGGTTGCTGGTGTCCAGGTTTTTGTTCTATGCGATCGCATTGGTTCTTCCGCGATCGCATAAAGTTAATTTGGTAGTCATCAGTTTGTTCTATGTGATCGCATCACTCCTCCACGATCGCATAGAGTAAATTTAGAGGACCAGGAAATCCTTCTATGCGGTCGCATTATTCCTACGCGATCGCATAGAGTAAATGTTGAGGCCCAGGTTTCCTTGTATGCGATCGCATTACTTTTCCGTGATCGCATAGAGCAAAGTTCAGCCCCCCTTCTTTTCTTCTATGCGATCGCATCACAGGCCCTGCGATCGCATATAGCAATTTCGCCCAGTGATTTTTAAAGCTAAAAACAGCACCCACGGGATTTTTCATTCAAAACACACGAGCTCCTCCCTTAAACACTCCATAGGCGATTTTCAAGCTCCTTTTCCTCCATAGCTTGCTAGGTAAGTGTTCTTAACTTCATTCTCTCTTAATTTCTTCATCTAATCACTAAGTTTCTAGACCTAAATCATGAATTGGAATTTGGTCCGAGCCTCGAGTTTGGACCATGTGGGCCCGGTGTCGGATTTTGCTATTTTTGAAAGAATGATGGGAATTCTATTTCTCGACTATGGGATTGTGTTTTTGAGCTCTTATTTATACTATTGAATTGAATTATGGCTAGATGTCGTTGTTTCGGAGTTGGATTCTAGAGGAAAGGCGGTGTTAGAGGCTTGATTGCTATTTCTGGACCGAGGTAAGTGTTTGATCTAATTTTGGCTTGAGGGAATAGGATTAGAGTATCATAAATGCTATTTGCTAATTGATCGAGTGCGGTGTATAGGCGTGGTGACGAGTGTCTATACACCGGAGTCTAGCATGACCGTAGATCTTTGTTTGTACTTGTTTTTAAGATAAATTGGAACTCTTCTAAGCTAAAATATGGTTTTCTACAAATGTGAAGAGTTTGAGGATAAGTTGTGAATTATCAATATTTTGGAGCGTTGGCTCGAATGATAAATGCTATTGAGTAGGAGATGAAAGTATTGAAAGTTGTTGTTATTGTTTCCCTTGCCAGGACTTAGTGATTATTGGTGTTAATCCCTTGCCGAGATAGTTCTTACTATTTGTTTATTCCTCTTGCTCGTTTGGTTATGACTGTTGTTTGGGTGAGGAAGAGTGATATTGCACGAAGGGTCATTCCGTGCTATTTCTGATTATATTGCACGAAGGGTCATTCCGTGCTATGTTTTTGACTATTTATGCACGAAGGTTAATTCCGTGCTATGTTTTGACTATTTATGCACGAAGGGTCATTCCGTGCTATGTTTTTGACTATTTATGCACGAAGGTACATTCCGTGCTCTGATTTGATTATATATTGCACGAAGGGTCATTCCGTGCCATGAAATGAGAGTTAAGTGAGGGAAGCACGAAGGGTGATGCCGTGCATTTTATTCGATTGCTTTGGGTGAGAATGAGAGTAAAAGCACGAAGGTTGATGCCGTGCAATTATTGAATTTCTTATTCTTTGATAGTTATTATTGTGCCCTGTTTTCTTAATTATGCTGATAAATTTTATACTCAGATTGTACTCCCCCATAGCATGTTTCCCTCCCTTTTTAACTGTTTAGTTTCGGTATTTCTTTCTCTTTTATTGTACATATATGTATATAGGATTGTACAAGTTGATTTGGTAGTCCGGTCTAGCCTCATCACTACTTCGCCGGGGTTAGGCCAAGCACTTACCAGCACTTACCAGCACATGGGGTCGGTTGTGCTGATGCTACACTCTGTGCATTTATTTGTGCACAGATCCAGGAGCAGCTTTTGGACAGCAGCAGTAGGCTTTCTATCTGGGAGCTATCTTCAGTCCAAGGACTCTCGAGGTAGCCTAGCTGGCGTTCGCAGGCCGAAGTCCCTTTCCTTTATTTCAGTTTGTTTTCATTGTATCGAAATAGACATATGTATTTTTCTTTCATTCAAACTTGTTTGTAGTATTCTATAGTAGTCTGTGAGCTAGTGACACCAGATTTTGGGTAGTGATGTGTTTTCAACTTCCGCACTTATTTAATTATTGTTAGAATATTATATTGTTGAGGGTGGATAGAGAATGTGTAATGTTTTGGCTGGCCTAGCTATGTTAGTAGGCGCCATCACAACGCCCGATGGTGGAATAAATCCGGGTCGTGACATGATCACCCTCAATAGCTCGTAGCCGAGCCCTGGAATCGACCTCGAGGCCTCGAATCGACGAGCTCGAGGCCTTGATTGACTAGCTTATCGGTTTGATTATCACTCTCTCCTTAACCTTTATTTTGTCTCTAAGTCTCACATATCTAATGTCAACTGATTAACAACTAGCATAAAAATAAATCACGTATTTTTAGATTCCTATCAACAAATTTAATTTTATTACCATTTTTATGGTAAACAATATAATAGCAAAACAACCCGGTAACAGCCAACGGGTTTCCCCGAACCATGGATACATTGGTGCACGCACACACACCCATCACCTAGCGCGTACGTCACCCCAATTTTTTTAATGTAACGTAGTTCTCAGAGTTGAATACCCTCAAATTAAAGTTTAGATGTGTTACTTACCTCAAAACGTGCGGCCTCCGAACGACTCGAACCTAGTCACAAACCACTCAACATCAACAACTAATACCATAGGAAACACCTTCAAACAATAAAGTTTTGAACTTTATCAAAATCAAAAAATCAACCCGGGCTCGCAGCCCGAAACCTGGTCAAACTCATAAATTCCAAATACTCATCCAATAACGAGTTCAACCATACCAATTTCATCCAATTCCGACCTCGATTCGACCTTCAAGTCCTAAATTTTCACTTTAGGAAGTTTTACTAAAAATCCACCATTTTTTCACTTTAATTCACTAATTAAATGCTAAAAATAAAGATGGAATCATGAAATAAAAACAAATTCGAGTCAAAAATACTTACGCCGATCCAAATCAAAAAATCCCCTCCAAAATCGAGCTCGCCACCTCAAAATGTGATATAATAACTCTAACCCTCAAATGGGTTTTTAATAGTCTGCCTAGTGATTTGCCTTTCGCAATTACGGACATGCCTTCACGATCGCGAAGAACAACTTCCAACTCCACCAAAATGCCTTACGCGAATGCGATCTCAGAGTCAAGAACGCGAGGAACATAGCTCCATAACTACGCAAACACGGAAAAAATATTGCGATCACGTAGGCTTACACCTGACACCTCAGCTGAACCCACTTTACTACGCGAACACGACCTCGCATTTGTGATCGCGAAGACCACATCCATCCAAAGCTTCGCGAACTCGTCACCACTTCACGAAAGTGAAGCACATTTCACCTGCCACCCAGAACACTCTACTCAATCGCGTCCTTCTCCTCACAGTCGCGAAGGAGAAAATCAGACACCATATATGAGCAGTTCCTCAAGTCCAAAACATGGTCCGACGATCATCCAAAACACTCCTGGGGCCCCCGGGACCCCATCCAAACACACTAACCAGTCCTAAAATACTATACAAACTTACTCGAACCTTCAAATCACATCAAACAACGCCAAAACCACAAATTGCACATCAATTGAAGCCTAATAAAACTAATGAACTTCTAACCTCTAAAACCACATGTCGAACTATACCAAATCAACTCCGAATGACCTCAAAGTTTGCACACTAGTCCCAAATAATACAACTGACCTATTCCAACTCTCGAAACTGAAATCCGAACTCGATATTAACATAATCAACTCTAGGTCAAACCTCTCAACCTTCCAAACTCTCAACTTTCCAACTTTCTCTAATTTAAGCCAAAACGACCTACGGACCTTAAAATCAATATTCGGAAATACACCCAAGTCTAAATCACATACCAAGTTATTAGAATAATCAAAATTCCATTCCGACTCTTTCAACTTAAGCCTTCAACCTTGGAACCAAGCATTCCAATTCACTCTAAAACATCCCCGAAACAAACAACCACCCTAGCAAGTCACATAACCACAAACAAGTTTAGAAGAAGCAATAATAGAGGAACGAGGCTAACCAAACGATTGGCCGGATTGTTACAAATAGATTATGCAGATGTAAACTAAAAACCATGCCTATGTAGGTGCAATACAGTGTCCGTTTGGATTGACTTATTTTAAGTGCTTTTAAACTATTTTATAGTGTTTGAATAGAGTAATAAAGTACTTTTAAACCCTTATTTTTAAGTTAAAATGACAAAAACAAGTCAAAAGTCAAAAGTTAAAAGTTAAAATTTCTAACTTATGGCTTAAAAACTATTTTGACTTAAAAGCCACTTAAAATAAGCTCATCCAAACGGCTAGTATGTTGAATTATACGTTTATGCAAATTTCTCGAAAAAGAATAGGGTTTCGGTTCTAAAAGTGATCTGCCAAGTGCCATCAAGATATTTTGGTAGTTAAACAATTTTCCTTGGTTGGTTAAATAAAACAACTTAGAGCTCAATAAAGTTAGTCATAAAGAGCATGGTTTATAATAAAATTAGTAAATACGATATAGCTAATGATATTTATGTGCTTAATAAAATAACAATAAAAATATAACTACAAATTAGCTTTTTGTATTCTAAACATAAGTTCTATTTTAAACTTAAAATATTTTAGAATTTGTATGCAATTAATAAGCTACTATAATATTTTTCGGGAATAAGCTATGTATTGATTGGTTTGAGATACACGTATCCAAAAACTAATTACGTAAATTAACAGAGGTCGGCATTAATATTCAAGGGTGGTGTATTAGGTACATTATTTGAGGTCAATTGTAGTGTTCCAACATAACTTGAAACCTTGAAATAAGTTTTCTAGAAAACCTTAATCTGTTTGTTTGTTAAGTTAACGATAGGTTTTGGTGTTTTGCTAGGGGCAAGTGCCTATTTTTAAGAATGCTATTTAGAAATTATCCAGTATTAGTTTTGTCCTAAAACTTTAAACTAAAAATTATAACTTCGGAATAATTCAAAAAAAATTTATTCTGAAAAATTAAAGTGAAAAACTAAAATTCATAATGCATTAGCTAATGATTACCCGGTGTCATTTCTACGTTTTTTCTACCTATATCCAGCTATTTCAATTTGTTTGTTTCGGTTTTAGCTGAGGAATTTTGGGTGAGAAAAAAAGGACAAAAGCAGACTACATTAACATTGTTGTTATTTGGCAAAATCTGAACTACTCTTTGCATAGTCAACGGCTTAAGCTTTTGTCCTTATGAGTAGTGGGGCCCTTGTCTAGGCCCCACCAAATTTCAGAAATAATAAATGATTCAGCTACTCCTCTACAATAGCCACTGCCCTTAATTTGGCCTGCTTCACTTGCAATGTGTATTTAATTTTCTCTTCAAAGAATACAAAAAAATTGGAGGACTAACTACTACATTAGTAATTAATACGATTTTGGGGTCTTCATATTATTTGCATAATCCTCCCTTTCTCTCTAAAAAATTACAAGTTTGAGTCACGTAAAAACGAGTAATATCAATGAATGAAAAATTAGACCATGTTTAGTGACCCTTTCCATTTTAGTGATGTGTCATGAACTTTAATGGCCGAAATTTTAGGTGAATATATTAGAACGACCAAATATTAAATTAAAGTAAAAAAAGAGCACTTCCTTTTTGTTAATTACACTAATATTAAATATATACATAATGGAACCAAAACCAAGTTCCAGGGTTGCCAAGTGCCAGTGAAAAAGTTTCCACTCAACATAAACAGAAACTGGATGTTAAATGGCAGAAAGAAAACTGGTTGAAAATGATTACTGCTACATTTGAATATTGTTTGGTGAAGATAAATAAGAAGTAGTTGGAAAATATCGAGATCTGTGAAAGAGATTCCGTTTGCTTGACGAAGAAGCTCAAAGGGATTTTCTTTTCTTACTAAAGTAGTACGTTTTAATTTTCCTACCAGCTCAAAAGACTTTTCTTTTCAAGAAACTGCCGTTGGAGTAGAGAGGAATTGTAAAGCACAAGATTCTCAACCGTTATTAAGCTCCCACCATTTTATTCAATTCCCAGCTACAGATTTGAGATTTCATATGGAACTTGCCATTTTTCAAGAATTGAGGTATACTCGCTCTTGCTTTTATCTTTCTCCTTTCCTTTGCATTTGCTGTATTATTGACATTTCTCAAAGCTTTACATTTCTATCAATTATGGCAACCATTTATTCTGAACATAAGATATTTAAACCATTCATGGACTAGTTTCTTTTTCTAATGCCATAATTGAGAGTTGAAATTAGCAAGTATAGTGTGGTAAATTTACAGAAAGAATAAAACTGGACATGGGCTTTCCTCTAAAAGGCTAATCATCTCAGCAAAATGGCCTTATCTCCTCAATTTAGTAAATATTCATCAACAATTTACTTCTTATCTATAGGTTTATGATGATGATACGAGTTGAGCTTACATTGGAGAAGTGAGGATTCATAGTAGTTGTTTGGTACTGAAGCGTACTAGTTGTTGTAGTTGTAGGCTTTCCAGGACTTGTTTGATATGCTGGAAATTTAGGTTTTGAAACTAGTGCTAAGTTGCTTCCTTCTATGTTGCTCGGACTCTCCGAAAATATTGTCGAGTGCATGTCGGATCCTCCAACATTAGTGTATTTTTGGAGGATCCGACACGGATGCGGCATCATTTTGGAGAGTCCGTGCAACATAGGTTTCCTTCAGTTCTTATGTTTAGTTTATTATATGCAGTCACAAACTGATTTGAGAAAGCCAAAAGTATGAAAACCTGTCCACCCCCATTGCAGCTGCACTTTAAAAAGACATGAAAAGAAAAAGAAAAAAAGTTAATGCTGTCCGTTAAGGATGCTACTCTCTTGGACATACTGCTAGTTTGGAAGAGTAGACAGAGTCAGGTGACTATTTAACGGTATGAACTTAGTGCTAAAAGCTCTTAACTCTCTAGAGACACGAGATAGTTATAATAAGAAAGGAAAAGAGAGCTTCAGTTTTCGTCTGGATTAAGTTGTCATAAACTATTTTTTCTTCCTGACTCCCACAGAGAATGAAGCAAAATCAATTATACCAAGGAAGAGAAATAGATCCTTTATTCTACTGATTTGTTTGATTGACCATGACAATTGGCTGCTCATTTCATACTGCAACAGTATTGTGTGGATGTATTTAATTTCCTTCTAACTTTGTTTCACGGTGGTACTATCGTTGCTAGGTGATGCAAATGGATGATACTCAATATGGAGACTTGAGTTGACTTGGGAGGGAGCAAATTGGAAATCATATTCATTCCAAATTATTAAAATGATGAAGCTACTAGCTCTGCTTGCTCTTTCTCTATTTCCATTTTTGCTCCTCTCCCCGAAAGTTATTGCTGACCTAAGCTCAGATAGACAAGCGCTACTTGACTTTGCTTCTGCAGTACCTCATCTTAGAAAGTTCACGTGGAACACTAACTCTTCCATTTGCACGTGGCATGGCGTCAGTTGCAACTCAGATGGAACTCGTGTTGTTGCACTTCGGCTTCCTGCTATTGGACTCTATGGTCCTATTCCAGACAATACCATAGGAAGACTGGATGCACTAACAACCCTCAGCCTTCATTCCAACGGGCTCAAGGGAAATCTTCCTTCAGACATCACCTCTCTTCCTTCCCTCCGTTTCATATTTCTCCAAGAAAACCAACTTTCTGGTGAGATCCCTTCCTCTCTCTCTCCACAGCTCAACTTCATTGAT
Source organism: Nicotiana glauca (assembly GCA_026770625.1). Classification (NCBI taxonomy): domain Eukaryota; kingdom Viridiplantae; phylum Streptophyta; class Magnoliopsida; order Solanales; family Solanaceae; genus Nicotiana; species Nicotiana glauca. The sequence goes on along the minus strand of MU711368.1, from coordinate 32,761 downwards.
CTGTCTTTCAACTCCTTCTCAGGAGAAATTCCAACAACAGTTCAAAATTTGACAAGTCTTACTGGTTTAAACCTACAAAACAACTCGCTTACAGGATCCATTCCTAGTGTAAACCTGCCAAGGCTTAGGCAATTGAATATGAGTAACAACCAACTTAATGGTTCAATTCCACGATCCCTGGCAAAGTTTCCTGCTTCTTCATTTCAAGGAAATTCTCTATTATGTGGACCACCCTTGACTCGATGCCCTTCTTTTGCACCTTCACCCTCTCCATTCCCTTCACTTCCACCTTTGAGTCCAATTCCACTATCTCATTCCCCAAGTGTCCTGCCATCCTCTCCAACAATTCCTGGAAAGCTAAAAGGCAAGAAGAGCTTAAGCACAGGGGTTATCATTGGCATTGTTGCAGGGGGTATTGGAGGGATTCTTGGTCTAGCTGTGTTGATTTTCTTTTGTTGTATGAAACGATATTATGCTACGAGAGGTGTTCAGGAAAGAAAAGACTTTAATGGGGGAGGAAGTCCGAAGCAAACAGAGGACTTCAGTAGTGGAGTACAAGCTGCTGAAAAGAACAAATTGGTTTTCTTTGGGGGCTGTTCCTTCAATTTTGATCTTGAAGATTTGTTGAGAGCCTCAGCTGAGGTTTTGGGTAAAGGGAGTTATGGAACAACCTACAAGGCCATCTTGGAGGAGGGAACGACTGTCGTTGTGAAACGGCTGAAGGAAGTTGTTGTTGGGAAAAGAGAGTTTGAACAACAGATGGAGATAATTGGCACCGTTGCTCAGCATGGAAATGTTGTTGCTCTTCGTGCTTATTACTTTTCAAAGGATGAAAAACTTCTTATCTATGATCATGTACCAGGGGGCAGTTTATCCACTCGAATGCATGGTAAAGTTCCTTCTCTTTCCCTTTTATCCTCCCACTCTTTAAGCTGTCATACCGATTCAGGTATTTAGGAATACCTCTAAAGACTAACCCTGTATCAGAAAGTCAACTGAGCTAAAACTTTCATGTATTCATATATTCCGAATGTGAGATGAGGTAACTATGTTCTTGCAAATCAGAAAAGCCCCTATTCATTCAGAAACTTGCAAGTTGTCGAACGCTAATCCTAATTATCAATCTAACTGTTTATACAAGAGAGTGTTTTCTCTCATTGTTCCTTGTTTATGATTATAGGCAACAGAGAGTTGGGAAGAACACTGGACTGGGAGTCCAGGTTAAGGATTGCGCATGGAACTGCAAGTGGCATTGCCCATATCCATTCTGTTGCCGGTGGGAAATTAACTCATGGCAATATCAGGTCATCCAATGTACTTCTCACCCATGACAACAGTGGATGCATCTCAGATGTTGGTCTTACTCCTCTAATGGGCTCTCCTATAATCCCATCTAGGAGTGCAGGATATAGAGCACCCGAGGTGATCGAGACAAGGAAATGTACTCAGAAATCCGATGTTTACAGCTTTGGCGTTCTGCTTCTTGAACTCCTTACTGGCAAAGCACCAGTGCAGCCACCTGGTCATGATGAGGTGGTAGATTTACCGAGATGGGTGCAGTCTGTTGTCAGGGAGGAGTGGACAGCTGAGGTGTTTGATGCTGAGCTCATCAAGTTTCAAAATATCGAAGACGAGATGGTGCAGATGCTGCAGATTGCAATGACCTGTGTGGCAAAAGTGCCAGAAACAAGACCTGACATGAACCAAGTTGTCCAGATGATTGAGGATATTCAGCAATCAGATTCTGGCAACAGGCCATCATCTGAAGATAACAAGTCTAGGAGCCCAACTAGTCCAACACCATGATTACTCATGCATTTGACATACTCCATTCTATTATTGCAATTTTTATCTTTTTCTTTTAAGTATAATTCCGACATCATTTCTCCATATCTGACTGATTCTGTAAAATCAACGAATAATTCAATCCCACTTTTATGTCTAGGTTTAGTTTACCCACCAGAACTTATTTTACCATTTGATTTGTTGATTTGATGATTTGAACAGTGGAAAGGAGCCAATGGGCTATTAAGGCAATGTTGAAAGATCATAATCTATGTTCTGTAATACTTTCCAATATTCAACTTAAAGCCTGTTTGTTTACTTCATTGGCAATACGAATCCAATTTCACGAAGGCATGGTTGCTTTTATGGAATTCCCCCAGTTTTACCCAAATTTTAACACTAATGATGTAAGCCACCCATGCAGTAGAAGCTTAAAGGGATAGTGCAACACATCCAAATTTAGTGTAAGTGGATACAAAATCCATCTGGCTAAATTAGCCAACTGCAAATCTCATCTCTCTAGCATAGATTTGGTTCCACATTTCCTTCAAACTTTCAGCTATGTGTTTAAAACGGTCAAAATCAAGATTTCAATCTTTTATAACTATAAGCCCTATGGATAAACTTGGTAGAAAAAAGGGGCATATCCAGCCTAAGACTAATAAGAATTTCATTCAGCTCAGAGACATGACCATGTTTAATCTTGGTGTCATCTTCTCCTTTTCACTGTGTAAAAACTTACAGCTACAGGTTATCGGTTTGAGGTTGCTGAGTTCTTATCAACCAAATCAGCACCACTCACATATCTAGCAACAAAGGATATCAAACGGAATGGAGCACCAATTAACGGTGCATTGGTGAGCGGAACCTCTTCATCATCCTGATCCACTTTTGCAGCCTCTAAATCTACTGACTGAACTTCATTCTCGTCTAATGGGATTTGTACTATTTCATCAGACTCGATTTCTGATGAATTTACAACAACACTGCCATCTATCTTAGCCACATGCTCGTGATTTCTCCTCTCAGCTTTGTCGATGGCGTCCTCCACAGATTGCAGCCTTTCACCTGACTGCAGCACTGCTTCATTGGGTTTGGATTTTGGCTCTGTATCATGATCCACTTCATGATCCTGAACGGCTCCAGGCCTCATATCTAACGCAATGGCTGATTCATTGGCAACATGAGCTGCCCCAGAGCTCCTGCTAACTGCATCGGATCCTAAAGATGAAGATACCTCCATTGCTGGACCTCTTTGTTCGAGCTCCACATTTAACTTGTTCACCTAATATAAGAAAATAATGGTTACCAATCCAGATGACTATATCATAATCTAAGACTCTTCAGGTAAGAGAATAATAAGCGGAATTTCATTACTAATACCTTCTCCACAAGCTCGGCATTTTCACTGACTAATTTATCCACCAATGCTCGGGTAGCTACTAAATCAGAATTCAAATACCCATTTTCAAGAGTATTCTACATCAAGACAAAGCAAAATAGGTTATGGTAACATGTCAATGTGCAACAATGTGTTGTAAGTACATAGATATATCAATAGTTAATATATATTGTACATTACCCATAATTTAAATTTGTTTTGGTTACATCCCTAAATTTCAAACTGAAATGTTATGTGATTAGAATGCATGTACACACTGAATGTGTTTCATAAAAAGAGAAGATTACTTAAATACATTAAGTGCCATTAAAAATGGTTTATAATGTATATGCTAATAGTTATCATCAAATAGAAAATGGTCAAGTAGGTCACTTAATACTTGTCAAGTAAACTACAATCTCATGTTTATTGTTTATTCAATCATGATCTTTTACTCATAAATATTTAAAAATTCAACATGTTAATCTCAATCTTCCTTACGAGTCATGATGCCGTATGAGGTTGTCCAGCCAAATCAACACTGTGTTACTTCCTATCACTCCTTGAATAGCCTCAAGAGGGATTTTTCCCATTGGTCCTAATGTCTTCCCCACAAACCAATTGGCATCCAAGTGGACAGTGTATAAAAATCAGTCAGGTTTGACTTCCATATTACTCATGTAGGATCAAGATTCTAAATATCTGATATGAAGTTTCTATCCCTGCATGGGCTAAGATTTCTGGAAATCTGAAGGGAAGAGTTCCCTGATTTATGTACTCTCTTAAATAAAAAATATAGAAGTGACATCTAGGAAAATTCCTCTAGCTACGTATTTTATCTTAGTGAACTATCGACCCAACCATGAAACGTCACGTTATATATGCAGGTAAGCGTCCTGTGGTAAGAGGAGTAGTTATAAACCCTGTAGACCATCCCTATAGGAGTGGTGAAGGGAGAGCCCCAATTGGTAGGAAAAAAACCACAACCCTTGGGGTTATCCTGCACTTCAGCACTTGGAAGAAGAAGTAGAAAAAGGAATAAATATAGTGATAATTTGATTCTTCGCGGCCGTAGTAAATAGGAGAGAAAATTGAATTAAATTCTTCGTTTTTACAAAAACTTTACAAAAAAAAAAGCCAAATCCAAGGTTAGTAACGAACATGTTCACAAAATTAGAAGTATCTTAGTTTATGCAGCAATATAGTGTGCAGGCACCACTGTGCAATTCTAGTGATACATGGAGGACATATAACAGGAGATCCATGAAGCACCAAAAAGAGCACAGGGAATGTTGAACATGAAATGTGCTTTTAGAGAGGAGGAGCAGGAGCAGAAGAAGAATAAGGAGTGGTGCTATGGGTCTGGCACCTGCCAGCAGTACACCACAAATGAAAGGAAACAAATAATAAGACCAGGTTTATATGAAAGAGATTATTAACAACTAACCATTTTGCTCCCAGTTGGTGAGTAATATATTGCAGCACTCTTCTCAAGGTTATAGACTTGTGTCTGCAGAATTTGTACATTTTCTTTGAGTACCTGATTTTCTTGTACAATAGTGGCCCTCAACCCTTCGAACTCCTTCACCTGCTAGGCTTTGATTTTAATTTCCATGTTAGGAAATAATAGGCAATGATTATCAATTTCGCTCCACCATGTCACACATCAACAACCATAACAAGGACAATATTACAAAATTCAGGATACACTGCCTGGAAAAGCAAAGCTTAGATCAAAATTTTAGATCCTCAACTACAACTCCCAATTACTTTTATGTATAAGGAGAATACATATGGTCTAAGAAAACACACAGGTTAATAATTCAGGAAAAGTAACATCACAATTCATATCAATCAATAAAGTTACATCCCATCATTGGAATTTGGAACGCCAAACTATTCAAATCAAAATTCCAATATGGACAAAGTATCCATTGTGAAGGGGAGCATTGGAGCAACAGTTAAGTTGTCTCTGTGTGACCTATAGATCACGGGTTCGAACTGTGGAAGCAGCTACTAATGCTTGCATTAGGGTAGGCTGTCTACAACACACCCCTTGCAGTGCGGCGGTTCCCCGGACCTTCCGTGAATATGGGATGCTTTGTGCACTGGGCTGTCCTTTTTTACAAAGAACCCATTGTATGATTGATGCTAAAACGAAATATGCAGGCTTATAACAGTTTGATGGGAAAAGAAATCCAGTCAAGAAAATCATCACATATTCTGGTCGCTGGAACTGCATACCTGCGCCTCTAAAAGTGCATTATCACCACTCAGGCTGGAAATTATTTCTCGAAATGATTTCTGCAAGAAAAAATAAGAGAGTATGCTTTGAACTTACTGAAGCATTTCACAATAACTAGCACTTAACAGATAAAACTAACAATTAGGTTATGTCCCCTGTTATTTTTCTTCTTTATGTTCATAAGTAAATTCTTGAAAAAAGGCTACTGCATTGAAAGGAGAATCCAACAATTGATTCACAAGCAGCTTAGCGAAGGAAAATCAAACAGATTTATCCATGTAGCTCAGACCAGTCAACTATATTTTTTTCTCATTTTCTACTCAACTGGAAGTGCTAAATCCAACTAAGCTCTATATACGTGCCCAGAAAAAACTGAGCAGCTGCTGCTGCGTTCCAGTAAACTTAGCAAAGTGCACGCTGACTCGCATGCACCACCTTATTAAACCGTCTTGTTAAAGGGAAACCCTGTATCCAGAAAGATTAGTACAGTAGGTTTCCACACAGAAAATTGTACTGCCATTATCTGCCATAAAGCTTTTATATCTCACCGTTTCATCTTAGTAGCACTTCCCACTGACATTTCGGTTCAAATGTACAGAACATGACTTGTTACGATTTAGAAAATTTCGCTTGATGGAAGAAAACAAGAAAGTACATGTTGATTAGCAAAAATTACTTTTTGAAATCTGTTAGGAAGGAAATGCAGAAGTTTTTGGCATCATACAGGAAGACCCAAATGAATGAACATCCTGCATTGCCCTTGCTAAGTAACATTTACATGATTCCTTCTTCCATGTTATTTTATGTCTTTTATTCGCTCTACAGAGCAGACAGCTTTGTGAGCAAGAAAACTTATTATTCTTCTTAATAGAAACCACATTTATCTGTCACCAAGTATTTCCAAAACCATCTGACTCAAATTGTTATTCGTTTTTCTTTAACAATTTCTTCAGTGTCCACTTTATTTTGGCTAAATAAATATATCTATGAGCATTTAGTTAAAGCCAAATATTTTTATGAATATGTTTCTTCTCAATTGCCAAGCGTCTTGAATCATATTCATTTTTCTCCTCATCAAATAAGCATACCATATTGCTATTCACAGAATTTTTATAGCAACTTAATGGAGATGCATAACATAATTCCATTCAATGCAACCCGAAATACCTAACTTGTTAAATGCTACCTATTACTTGGCCCCAACTGAAATGATAAATATAGGTCTCTGAATAGCGGACACTAGCAACAAAGTCCACTCAAAACAACTAGCATTAAGATATAAGAGATTACCTCCTTTTGGAACCAATTCTCTCTTTCCTTCTCTATCTCTTTTACTTTTCCCTCCAAGCTAACCTGATATTCATGCTATAAGTCATTCTCAAAAAGTTTTTGTAATCCAGGAAATTATCAAGGAGAAAATAAAATATATTTCTAAACACCATGAAAGTAAACAGGTATGAGACAGAAGTCAAAAGCAAGAAAAACATCCACTATCAAGTAAAACAATACAAGTGCATTGGAATTTACTAACAGTGACTTTTAAATTCTTTACCCTCATCGAATTCAAATTTTCCACTTCATCCACCAACTGACTGTTTTTTTCCTCCAAGTGAACCTGCAAGAAAGATGGTATTAGGCTAAAATCTATCCCATCTCAAGGATTCTGTTTTAATCAATATCTAACTTCATCCTCTATCTCCTTTACTGCAACAATCAATCCAAAATACCAAACTTGCAACTTTTAGTTATTTTTTTGCTCCAAATGGAACCAAAAACCAAGAGAGAGAAAAAACTGAAAGTATCAGCACAGTGGATATTAGGAACAAATCCCTGTCAAAATTACTAGATAGAAGAGAGATTACCTCCTTCTGGACTCTGTTTTCTATTTCCTTCTCCATCTCTTCTACTTTTTCCTCCAAGCTCACCTGATATTTGTGCTAAAGTTATTCTCGTGAAAAATTTGGAACCAATCAAATTATCAAGGAGAAAATATAACTAAATTTCCACAATACATAAAGTTAAAAAGGTTTGCACAAAAGTCAATAGGATGAAAAGACCCACACAATCAAGTGAAACAACAGAAGCACATAAAGATCTAATAATACTAAGTTCAGGATTCATTACCCTCTTTGAATTCAACTTCTCCACTTCATTCACCAACTGACACATTCTTTCCTCAAAGCCTGACTGCAACGAACAAGGTATAGACTGAAACTTACTACATGCCTCAAAAGAAAACCTCAAAATTGGGAGCAGAAGTGGAGAAAAGGATATGATAATCCAATGCTTGTATCCAGTAAAGGTAAAATGAATAGATATTCTTAGAGAGAGGAAAAAACAACTTGATTCTAATAAACAAGGACATGTTCGTTGTCATATGGGGCTATCACCTCCTTTTGAAGCCAGGAATTTTTTTCACTTTGTAATTGAGAATTCTTCATCTCGAACTCAGCCTGAAAATTGCAGAGAGCATACTTCTTGTCAAGTAGGCTGAAACTTTAAAGACTCTTTATTGAGTAAAAGGGTGACGAACAAGGAGCCCCAATGATAACAAAAGATAATATTTTAGCGTCACCCTAAACCTAAGTGCATATATCTTTGAACACCTCCACAGAAGTAGAAGATGAAAATGTTAAAAGTTTCAGAACCTCTTTCTGCAGGTAGACATCTTTCTCCATTTGCAGTTGTCTTATCTTTTCTTCTTGGCCAGCCTGCAAAAGTCCAAAAAGTCACTGATTGCTCTAGAAGGACCAATGACCAAAAACAGAAAGACCTTTTAGGCAGATAATACATTCCAAAAACATAATTATTGTCAGCGCAATATGCATCTATGCATGTTTCCCCATTACCTCTTGCCTCTTGAGACTGCTAATTTCTTTTTGAGATTGCATGATTTTCTCCTCAAAGCTAGCCTGCAGGTTGCAGAAGAGCTTAAATTCAGAGTAGATAGAATAAATAGGAAAAGGGATTAGCAATACAGCAATGATTTGCAACCTCTGTACAATTTGTTGCATGATACTTCCTCTTCCCCTGGTCCTTTTTCGCTCATCAAGGGTCAATTGACCAGTATTCAAAATTTAAGCGGACTAGAATAATTCAATTATGAAAATGTAAATGCATAATTCAAACAACACATAAAAAGTACTACACAGTTCCAATATTTGAGTCACGAAAAGATACACTAAATTTTAGTCCAAAATCAATTGTTTTCCTCTGGAATGGAAATGGGTGCCCATTTTGGGACAGGGACAGTTCAAAAATACCTCTTTATGTATATGATTGTTATTTTCAGTCTGTAGTTGTTTAATCCTCTCTTCAAGGGTAGACTGCAGATCAAGGCAAATCGATAATGTTAGAAGAAGGAAAGAATACCTTAAAACTGATTAAGCACCAAACTTTGGCCTAAAAATGAATTAGAAAGTTACAGGTTCTATGAAGCAAAATTTGTACGTAGAGTTTTTCTTACCTCCTTCAGTAAATTGGCATCTTTTTCCTTTGCTAATTGTTTAAGTTTCTCCTCAAAAATAGCCTGTAAAACAGCTGTAAGTATTAGATGCTTCAATTATAATGTAGATAGGAAATATATATGGCAACTTTATATGAATGTAAACTCAGGTAAAGACTACGCAAGTAAATGATTTTACAGCTTGTACCTCTTTTTGCATATGTGCATCCTTGTCTTTCTGTAATTGTTTAATTTTCTCTTGAGAAGTGGGCTGTCCATAAAAAACAGAAAACAATTACTTGCCATTAGTTAAATAAATATAAAGATAGAGAGAAGGAGCAGAGAGATAGAAAATACAATTATCGTCAAATAATGAGCCCATAACTAAAAGCAGTTCAAAACACTGCCCAAAAAGGAGGCCCTAACTCACCTCTGTATCCATCCTACTGTGTTTCTCATTTTCTGCTAAAGATGACTGTACCAGCAAGAGTACCAAAAACAGAACATATCAGAAAGTATCAAGGACCCAATATGTTTAGGAAGTAACAAAAAATGAACAATACAAAGGAACAACAAACAAGTAAGCAAGCAAGCAAAAGCCAGAAGTGGACTCCAATGATAGCAGCCAGCAAATGGAAATTGTGAAGTGCTTTGTAGCCCCCCCCCCCACCCCCCACCCAACAGTTCCTTGAGCCGAGGGTCAATCAGAAACAGCCTCTCTACCTTTATAGGGTAGGGGTAAGGTCTACGTATACACTACCCTCCCCAGACCCCATTTATGGGATTAAATTGGGTTGTTTGTTGTTGTTTAATAGCCCCTTAGATCATAGCCTCTTTTGCGACTAACCCCATGAATTACTTTTTCTGCACATATAATCCATCTGCCTCCTTAAAAGTTAGCAGGGAACCTGTTTAATTACCATTCGTGATGGCTTTACAATATCAAGGTAAAAAGGCATTCAACATATTTTTTAATTACTTCTACTTCCTACCAAACTCCACCAAGCAGCATTAGTTCTAAACCTTATGCTTTTATTTTCTTCTTTTCTTCTCTTATTTATTTCCGTTTCCTGATTCCCACAAGATGTTCCAATATCTCTCTTTTCATTTTCTCTCTCCTTATTTTCTTCTTCGTTCCACTCTTTCTTTCATGAATTTCTCCTACTAACTTCACCTTCACTGAGGCAAGGACTCCTCTCCATTTCCAAATCTTCCAGCTTTCCATAGAACTTTGACATGTGAAGAATCTGTTACCTATGGTTAAAATTTCATTAAAACCCACTTACACAGTTTAAAAGAAAGCACTCTACAAAAGGCATTTAATGTTGCACCTCCATTTTTGTCCATAAAGGAAACTAAAGAAAGAAGGAAGGAAAATGATGCTTTCTAACGGGACTTTGGCAAGCTGGCCCGGTCACTACGGTTATCAAAAAATAAAAATAAAATAACAGGGCTTTCAAGTTTTTTACCAATTCTCTCAGCAATCAGGCATAAGGAAAACTACATGAGTTCTATTTATTCTTTCTCAATAATGATGCAGCAATTTTAGCATAAACTTTGAATATAAGGAAACCTAGTATGGGGTTTAGAGAAGAGTATAAAGCTATAAGCTAAGTTGGATTCTGACAAAGTGAAAGGCAGCATTTTGGGCTTTAGATCAACAATTTTCTGCCCTTATTTAATCTCAACCATATAAGGTGATGATGATGCAAAAAAGATATTCTTTACGAATTGGACAATCCCCAGTTTTCAAAAGTTTCTCTCTCTCTCTCTCTCTCTCTCTCTTTTATTTCCCACTTTTTCTTCGCAACCAATGCAACCTTTGTTGTGCAGCAGCTCAATTTCTAAATTGAGTTTAGCTGGAAGCAAGAAGCTAATAAGCTAATAAGCAACGTTTGATGATTAATTCATGGACACAAGTTTGGAGCTTTTAACACAAGGACAGTTATCAATTGGATAACCTTTTTTTTTGGCTGTATTTTTGGAGCACCCCAATGATGTTAAAATATGAACGCATGAAACACAAAATAATTCCTTTTTTTTTTCACCAAAAAAAAAAAAAAATACAACAGAAA
>MU711364.1:8114-50811 GCA_026770625.1 Nicotiana glauca | reverse complement strand
TGGTATGATGTCTATAATGTTAATCGAACGTGCAATGACCTTACGTCACTCCGAAAGGTCTAGAACATGATTCCACGAGTCGAGCATGCATTATCTATATGTATCTATTTTACTCTACCGAGCCGCGCTATAGTCGGCCAGGTACGGCACCTATTGTGCAACCACTGATCAGTTGGGTTTTACCGAGCTCCACGTGGCCGGGTACGATACTACTAAGCCTTATGATGGCCGGGTACATTTTTACCGAGTCCTCTTTGAGGCCGGGTACGATATGATGATGATGATGCCTACAGAGGCGTATGCTTTTTAAAATTTTGTGTATATATATGTATTATGAATTTCATTTCAGTAGCCCCCAGAGGCACTCAGATGTTATAGGTTGTATCTCCTCTATCTCTCTTTACATTACTATTCTTATTTATGCTTTCTTGACTTACATACTCGGTACTTTATTCGTACTGACGTCCCTTTTGCCTGGCGACGCTGCGTTTCATGCCTACAGGTCCCTATTGATAGGTTGACAGTCCTCCTAGTAGGCTATCAGCTCAGCGAAGGTGTTGGTGCACTCCACTTGCTCCGGAGTTGCCTATTTAGTCGGTATGCTTTGGATATGTATTGATTGGTATGGCGGGGCCCTGTCCTGACCTTTATGATTTTATGTACTCGTAGAGGCTTGTAGATAGATGTCAGGTTTATGGATACATGTGTGGCCTTGTCGGCCTATGTTTTGAGTTTACAAATGGCTGTGTCGGCCTTATAGTCCCGTATGTCACATGTATAAGTTTGTATATCAGGTTGGGTCGTCATATGTTGAGTATTCCCTTATGTTTTATTCTTGTTATCTCATGAAAGGGTTTATAGCTCATTTACTCATGATAGTATGATAAGAAAGATATGTTACATTGGTACTCGGTTGAGTAAGGCACCGAGTGCCCGTTGCGGCCCATCCGGTTTGGGTCATGACACCTATTTTGTGCCAATGACTGATTGTCCTTGGGTCTTGGAACCAAATGCCAGACTTGACTTCTCTCAAATTGATTGCGTTCATCTTGCACAGCATTGATTCAATCTGCATCCTGCAAAGCCTCAACAACATTTTTGGGTTCAATGATGGACAGAAAAGCATCAAATGCACACAGATTGTTCAGTTGAGATCTAGTTTTGACTCCATATGTTGGATTGTTGATGATGTTCTCAATGGGATGAGAGATCAGGTACTTGTAAGATTTCCCTGCCAGCTGGTTCCTGCTAGATGCTTCTTTATTGTTCTATTGCTGAGGAACAGGTTCAAGTACAGGTTCCTTCAGAGAGTTTTGATCAATTTCTCTCAGATTAGTTTCCCCTTGTCAGGTTGCCCTGATTTGAAGGACCTGTTCCATCACCTGTTCCTTCCTTTGACGCCACTCTGACTTGTGCTGTGGCTTCAGTCAATTGTTTCACCAGTCCAATGGCTTCATCTTCATGTTCCTGTCTCTCAAAGAGAATGTTAGATTCATCAAATACAATATGTACACTTTCTTCTACACACAAAGTTCTTTTATTAAACATTTTATCTGCTTTGCTATGTGAAGAATACTCCCTCATCACTTATGGGATCAAACTTACTTAGGGAGTCTTTGCCATTATTGTGCACATAGCACTTGCAACCAAAAGCACTAAGATGGGATATGTTTGGTTTTCTCCCTTTAAGTAACTCATAAGTAGTTTTCTCTATAAGAGGTCTAGTCATGCATCTATTGATTATGTAGCATCCAGTGTTTATAGCCTCTACTCAGAAGCTGTGAGGTAGTTTACTGGAAAGAAGCATGGTCATTGCCATATCCTCAAGGGTCATGTTCTTTCTTTCAACTACCCCATTTTACTGAGGGGTCCTAGGAGCAGAGAAATTATGATCTATTCCATTTTTATCACAAAATTCACCAAACTTTGCATTTTCAAATTCAGTGCCATGATTAGATCTAATAGATGCAAGTTGATTTCCTAACTGTTTCTGAGGTTTTGTAACAAAAGCAGTGAATATTTCAAAACAGCACCCAGGTAAATCTAGAGTAATCATCAAACAGCACCATTACATATCTCTTTCCACCTCTGCTCATAGTTCTCATTGGATCGCAGAGATCCATATGAACCAGTTCCAACGTCTTGGACGTACTTACCATTTCATTAGATTTGAAGGATGACCTTACCTGCTTCCCCCTTGCACATGGCTCACAAACTTTGTCTTCCTTAAACTTGATATTAGGTAACCCTATTACCAAGTCTTTGGAGACTAATTTGTTCAATTGATTTAGACTGGCATGACCAAGTCTTTTGTGCCAAAGCAGGGGATCATTAATTAACACACTTAGGCAAGTGAGTTCATTTTCAGAGAGAGTTGACAAAATCTACAATGTAAATATTGTTAACTCTTTTTCCCTGCAAAACAATCTTGTTAGTAGTAAGGTTAATCACAAATCATTTGGTAGAGGTTAAAGCTACAAGATTACCTCTGTCACACAGTTGTGACACACTTATCAGGCTATATTTCAAGCCATCTATCAAATAGACATTCTCGATGGAATGAGAGTCTGTCTTTCCTACCTTTCCAACCCCAATGATCTCACCTTTCTTTCCATTTCCAAAGGAGACATTACCTCCTTTTAGGTTCTCAAGTGAAAGGAACTGGTCCTTGTCCCCAGTCATATGTTTTGAGCAGCCACTATCCATATACCATATTTCGCTCATCCCCTTCACTTTGACATGCAAAATGAAATAATGGGTTAGTCTTAGGAACCCAAACTAGTTTGAGTCTCTCTCTATAGGCAAAAGGATAAATTAAATTTTTCTTTGCCCAACCAGGCAGTTTGTGTTTTTCTTGAACAAAGGCTTTGTTCTTTTGAATGGCCTTTTCTTTTGCATTGCATTCATTTTTGTAATGTCCAGTCTTACCACAATGTGTGCATATCTTATTTTCAGGAAGTGTGAGGTACTTGTTTTTGGGATCCCATTTTGGAGCTTGTGTCCCAAACCCAAGTCCTTTCTTGTTGCTGTTGTGATGTTCTTGCAGCCAGGAGAGTGCATCAGAAGCCTTGTTCCATTTGCATGTTCTGTCTAGTTCATGCTTTACCTTTCCTAAATCTTCCTTTAGGGCCTTAATCGATTCATCTTTCTTATATAACTCATCTTTCATTTTTCCTAGTTTGTCTTCTATTATAAGAGATGATTGATCAGCCATTTTCTTTCCTGTCCCTAATTTCAATTTAATATTTTCAGATCGGAGTTCTAGGATACTATTTTCAAGTTCAAGAACCTATTTCTTCAACTCAGCATTTGTGTTGCCACTCTCATCAGCCCTAGACTCTATCCTTTTGCATTTTGCTTCTAGGATAAGGCATTCCCTAGACACAACATCCTTCTCATTGTTTATTATTTCAGATTCATCAATGAAGTCCAATAATAGCTCGGCCAACCTTTCTTTAGACAAAAAAATAATCTTTTCTTTAAGATGTAGGATACTTACCTCCTTTTCATCCTTTGATTCTCCGATGTCCATAAGAGCTTTCTTATATTCATCTTCATCTTCTGAGCCCTCATCTGAGGTTTCTCCCTATGCAGCAACATAGCTTTAGTTGAACCTTTGTTTCTTTTTGGTTGGACCTGTTCCTTCTTCCTGTTTCTCCGTTAAGCTCTTTATTTCTTCCACTCAATCTCCCATTGAGGGCAATTCTTAATCATGTGGTATGTCTTACCACACTTATAGCAACCATCATTAGTCTGCTTCTCAGGAGCCCGAGATTTGTTGGAGGTTGTTCCTTTTGAAGGACCCTTTCCTCTCATAAGATACCTTTTGAAATCCCTGGTTATCATAGCCATTTCATCATCTTCAAGATCTGATCCTTCTGAGATTCTAAGAGCCAGACTTATTTCTTTCTTTGGAGCATCCATCTTCATAGTCTGCCTTCTCAATTCATAGGCAGTCAGATTTCCAATCAGTTCATCCAATTTTAGGGTAGCAATATTTTTGGATTCCTGAATGGCTGTGATTTTGCTTTCCCAGTAAATGGGCAGAACTCTAGTTAAGATTTTCTCAACCTTGTCTTCTTCCAGGATAAACCTTCCAAGAGACTCAAGTTCATTTGTTAGTGTAGTGAACCCGGTATACATCTCTTGACCTCTTCACTTGAGGTGTTCCTTCATGGGCCACTTGTAAGGTATCCCAAATTTCTTTGGCAGTGTTACAACTTTGGATCCTGCTTTACTCATCTGGACCAAGTCCACATACTAGGCACTTCTTGGCCTTAGAATTCTATTCCCACTTCTTTAAGTTTTCAGCAGTGCAATCAGCTCTTGTCTTTGGAACATCCAACCCTTCAACAGTCTTCTTTGTTGTGGCTAAAGGACCAACAGTGATGATGTCCCAAAGCTCATAGTCTTATCCCATGATGTGGTCTTTCATTCTATTCCTCCACCAGGAGTAGTAGAGACCATTGAATAGTGGAGGCCTAGCAGTGGATTGCCCTTCACAGTTTCCAGGTGGTGTACACAGGTTGACCTTTCCTAAGGTGTTAGCTTCTTCAAGTAACCTGCTATGATACCAATTGATATTCTAAACGTCAATATCACACAAGTGGGGGGTGATTTGTGTGGTACCCAATTTTTTGCTCTAGAAGAACCTAGTTCTTCTAAGTGTTCTAACTACTGCAGTTTGCGGAATAATAAATACATAAAATGAAGAACACAAAGATTTTAATGTGGAAAACACCTGGCTCAAAAGGTGAAAAAACCATGACCTACTACTCAGTAGGATTTTCCCAAACTTCCACTAAAATCACTGAGCCAAAACAACATTTACAAAAACTCTTTGTAAACCTAAGGATTAACTCTAATCCCAGTGTGGTACACAGCCTCAACAGTTGTGACACTTTCAAGTTAACTCTAACTTGAATACTCAAAGTACCTAATACAATTGCTTCTAAATAAGCTGAAAGGTACAAATAGAAATTCCTACTACAATTGAACTAGAATAAGAATAAACACAATGGAACTGGTTCTTCTATCTCGTTCAAGTAGCTTCAGGAGTGCACACTTATATCGCACATATATTGCTTGCAAAACAGACTTGCTCTTTTGCTTTCAATTATGTTCTACTTCTGCGCATGTGCAATACATGTAAAAGAGAACAAACTCAGTTATTTATTAAGTTAGTAATCAGAGTTTGATTGAGACTCTATTGCTTATCCTTAGACGATTTTGAGTCCTTGTCCGATACAAACCCCAACCCTTATCCTAGATTAGGATTGTGTTCTCTCCTCATAAGGAGACTGTTATCCTTATCCCAACTGCAACCTTTTCGATTTAGTTTAGAAGATATTGTTGCTTGATCTCTACGGTATATCTTCCTCACGTGCATATCATATGTAATGGTTGATAAACACTGTGTTTCACCAGATGGACCAGGTCCATCACTGAGTTCATTTGTCAATCTTCAGAACTTCAACTGAACTTGGGTAAACATACATCAACACTGCACCAAGCCCAATACGAGAAGCATCACAATAAACTGTATAAGGACCTAAACCTGTGGTCAAAACCAACACTGACGCCATAGTCAGAGCTGCCTTGTGCTTCTGAATGCTCGTCTCGCACTCATCCGACCATCTGAACTGGGCACCTTTCTAGGTCAACCTGATCATCGGGGCTGCGATGGATGAAAACCCCTCCACGAACCGACAATAGTAGCCTGCCAACCCCAACAAACTCTAAATCTCTATAGCTGATACTAGTCTAGGCCAGTTCTTGACTGCCTCAATCTTTTTCGGATCAACCTGAATATCCTCTGCTGACACAAGATGACCCAAAAATACAACTGAACTCAACCAGAACTCACACTTCGAGAACTTTACATATAGTTGTCTATCGCTCAAAGTCTGAAGAACCACTATACGGTGCTGCTCGTGCTCCTCCTGGTTGCGGGAATATATCAATATATCATCTATGAAGACTATCATGAATGAATCCAAAGAAGGCTTTAATACTCGGTTCATCAAATCCATAAAATCTGCTGCGTCATTTGTCAATTCGAATGACATAACCAAGAACTCATAATGCCTGTACCGAGTGCGGAAAGTTCTTTTATGGACATCAGATGCCCTAATCCTCAATTGATCGTAGCCAGATCGTAAGTCAATCTTTGAAAATACCCTGGCACCCTAAAGTTGGTTGAACAAATCATCAATCTTCGACAGTGGAGACCTATTGTTGACTGTAACCTTGTTCAATTGCCGGTAATCAATACACATTCTCATTGACCCATCCTTGTTTTTAACCAACAACACCGGCGCACCCCAAGGCAAAACAGTGGGCCTAATGAAACCCTTCTCAAGCAGATCCCGCAACTCTTCCTTTAATGCTTTCAACTCAGGCAGGGCCATACGATACGGCGGGATAGAAATGGGCTGATGCCCGGGGCTAGATCGATACAAAAGTCAAAATCCCTATCGGGTGGCATAACCGGCAGGTCTGAAGGGGAAACATCAGGGAACTCATGAAAAACAGGCACAGAATCAATAGAAGGGACCTCTACATTAGAATTACAAACATATGCCAAAGGCCAAACACCCCTTCTCGACCATATGCTGAGCCTTCACATACAAGATAACATTGCCGATAGAATGACCAGGAGTCCCTCTCCACTTTAAATGGCATACCCGGTAAAGCTATGGTTACAGTGTTAGCATGACATTCCAAGATCGCGTGGTAAGGTGATAACTAGTCCATCCCAAATATAATGTCTAAGAGCTACAAATCTACATGAGTCGCAAGACACCCAATCACCATAATACAGGAACGATAGACTCGATCGACCACAATGGAATCATCTACCGGTGTAGACACATAAACAGGAACACTCAATGAATCATTAGGCATGACTAGGTATGGTGCAAAATAAGATGACACATACGAATATGTAGACCCTGGATCAAATAACACTGAAGCATATCTATCACAAACCTGAACCATACCTATAATAACTGCATCTGAAACCTCAGCCTCGAGCCTGTCCTGAAGAGCATAACATCGGTGCTGGGCCTCACCACCCTGAACCGCATCTTAGGGTCTACCTGCTGTTGGCTGGCCTATACCTCTAGCGGTCTGAGCTCTACCTCCAGTACCTCTACCTCCAACTCTAGCTCCTCTACCCCCACCTCTAGCTAGCTGGGTGGGCTGTGGAACATCTGGTGCCTATAACATGGCACGAGAACCCTGATGTTGAGAGCTGCCCGGTGCTCAAGGGCAAAACCTAGCAATGTGACCCAGATCACCACAAGTGTAACAAGCCCTTGGCTGCTGATACTACTTGCCCTGACGACCTGAATGACTACCCTGAAAACTATGAAGCAGCGGTGCACTGATAGGAGTAGGTAGTACACTATAGGACTGCTGATCGTAATACTGCATCTGGGGACCACGGCTGCCTAAAGCTCCGTGAGAAACCCGAAGTGCTGACTGAAAAGGCCTTGGAGGATGGCCTCTACCATATGAATCTCTGCCACCTGACGAGGCACCACTGAATCTGCTTGACTGACGGGGTCTCTTGTTTGCCATGT
Organism: Nicotiana glauca; assembly: GCA_026770625.1. Classification (NCBI taxonomy): domain Eukaryota; kingdom Viridiplantae; phylum Streptophyta; class Magnoliopsida; order Solanales; family Solanaceae; genus Nicotiana; species Nicotiana glauca. The sequence goes on along the minus strand of MU711364.1, from coordinate 43,225 downwards.
GACCACCCCCTATGATAAAACCATCTTAACTTTCAGGGCCACGTTGACCGCCTCCTGGAAGCACATCTCACTCCCAGCCTCTCTAGCCACCTTGAGACGAATCGGGTGAATGAGTCAACCAATAAATCGTCTCACTCTCTCCTTCTCAGTGGGAAGTATAATAAGGGCATGGCAAGCCAAATCTATGAATCTTGTCTCGTACTGGGTAACAGTCATAGATCCCTACTGAAGGTGCTTGAACTGCCTCTGATAGGCCTCTCAGTATGAAATAGGGAGAAACTTCTCCAGAAATAGCTGTGTGAACTACTTCCAAGTCAAGGCTAGCGATCCTGCTGGTCAAGCTAAGCAATAATCCCTCCACCAAGTCTTGGCAGATAAAGACAAGCGAAATGTAGTAAAATCAACCCCATTGGTCTCAACAATCCCCATGTTTCGAAGGACCTCGTGACAACAGTCCAGATAATCCTGGGGATCCTCAGTAGATGTACCACTTAAGGTAATAGTGAAGAGCTTGGTAAACCTGTCCAATCTCCACAAGGCATCGACAGATATGGTTGCATCATCGCCGGTCTGAGCTACTACACCCATCTGAACCGCTCTAACTAGATGAGTTGCTACAGTCTGAAACTGGGGAGCTACCTGCTCCGAGTGCGAGTAGCAGGAGTCTGGACTCCTCTTCTAGCCTGAGAGATGGCTGGTGCTACAGGAAGTAAACCTGCCCCAGTGACACTCTCCATGAGGCCCACTAGACGGACTATAGCATCCTGAAGAACTGGGGTGGCAATAAACCCCTCTGGGACTTGAGTTAGGCCTACCGGAACTGTCGAAGCCGGAACCTCATCATCAAAGTGAGGCTCTGCTGCTGGTGCTGCTGCTCGGGGCTGAGCTTTACCCCTACCACTTCCTCTAGCACAGCCTTGGCCTCGCCCTCTATCCCTTATGGGAGTTGCTCCTGGGGGCTTGGGTTGCTGATCGGTAGATGAGGAAGCGCGTGTTCCCTCCATCTTCGAAGGAACAAATTAGAATATCAATTAGCATTGGGAAACCAAACCGCACATCAAGAAAGAATAAATCTGAGATTTTTCCTAACTCTGTAGTCTTTGGGAGATAAATACAGACGTCTCCGTACCAATCCCTCGGACTCTACTAAGCTTGTCTGTGAACTATGAGACCCATTTATCCTAGAGCTCTGATACCAACTTGTCACGACCCGGATTTCCCACCCTCGGGAGTCGTGATGGCGCCTACTAATGGGAGCTAGGCAAGCCAACCTTAACTACTTGCTACACTTTCATATTTCCTTTTTTTTTAACAAATACAAAGTGATAATATGATAATAGCAAAATTTTAAACATTTAAGCGGAAGGTAACAATAAAATATCTGGAATCAACATCTATTACAACTTCTAAGGCCTCAAATACCCAAAATCTAGTGTCACAGTGTCACAGACTGTCTAAGAGTCACTACATACAAGGTCTGAAAAAAATACAATAAACTATTTCTCAATAAAGAAAATGAAATAAGGAATAGAGATAGAGGGATATGCCAGGGCCTGCGGATGCCTGCAGGTCTACCTTGGGTCTTCGGGTGGACTGAAGGAAGCCCTCCAACTACTGTTCGAAAGCTGGTCCTAGATCTACACACAGTGTAGAGTGTAGGGTCAGCACAACCGACCCGAGGTGCTGGTAAGTGTCCGGCCTAACCTCGACGAAGTAGTGACGAGGCTAGGACCAGACTACTAAATAAACATGTACAATTTAATTATATACAGCAAAAAAGAAAGTATAGAAATAACCAGTCAATGTGGGAAAGGGAAACATATTGTGGGGGAGATAATACTTCTGAATAGAAGGCATCAAACAAGGAAAAGAACAATATAACTCGGATACCAATCAGGAATCAAAAACAATAAATGCACGGCATCACCCTTCGTGCTTTTACTTTTGTCCTCACCAATGCAAATATAATCAAAGGTGCAGGGCATCACCCTTCGTGTTTTTACTCTCTTTCCTAACCATAATAAGTAGAATTGGCACGGAATGGTACATCGTTGGCACGACATCACCCTTCGTGCTTTACACTCTTTCCTCACAATCATGCACGACATCACTATTCGTGCTTTACACTCTTTCTTCACAAAACAACAATGCACGTCATCACCCTTCGTGATTTTACTCTTGTCCTCAATAAAATAACAATCACAAACAATGGGGCGAGGGAATAAACAAGATTATAATAGGAAACCCAGAAAGGGAGCAACAATTAAAAAATTAAATCCCCGCAAGGGAACAACATCAACAATACAACATCCCGGCAAGGGAGATAACCAAGAAAGCAAGCAATAATATCCCGGAAATGGAACAATTTAATAACTCTTTCTATTTTCACTTTCACTTCACAACTCGCTTTACAACTTGAGCTAATGCTCCAAAGGGTTTAATGAAATCACTTACTTTCACAAATTTGTAACCTAACTTGAGCCATTGTTCCACAATGGTCAAAGTCACAATTACTTCCTTAACTTTTCACAACAAATAGAAATCACTTCTAAAGTATAGATTATTCAACGAAATCATGAAAATCACATTATAAGACTCACGGTCATGCAAGAAACCAACGTATGGATACTCATCACCATGCCTATACGTCGTATTCAACAATAATCACGTAGCAAATAGGAATCGACTCCTAATCCCTCAAGCTAAGGTTAGACCAAACACTTACCTCAAACTTCCTCGGTCAACTCAATCCTCAAAAACTGCCTTTCCTTTCGAATTTGGCTCCAAATCAATTGTATCTATACATAAATGACTTCATAACATCAAATAATACTAAACAATTCGAATCCAGTGCCTAATTATAGGTTTCCAATAATTCCTCCCAAAAACCCAAAAATCAACCTCGGGCCCGCTTGGTCAAAACACGAGGTTCGGACCAAACCCCCATTCACCCACGAGCCCAAATATATAATTATTTCCAGAATTCAACCCCAAAATGAGGTCTAAATAATCATTAACCAAAAATTCCTAGTTCTACCCAAATCCCTAATTTTCTACCTTAATTGCATGTTTTAGGCCTAGAAATCTAGTGGGTGTTAATGGAAAATGAAGAAAACAAGTTAAATATTACTTACCCAAGAAGTTTTGTTGAAGAAGTGCTTCAAGAATCGCCTAAGAGCTTTGGAGAAGAAAGGGTTTATGAAATTTTTATGAAATCCCGTAAGGCTACTATTTTAGAAATTTAAAATTTAACTGGGTGAATTTACTCTTCTCGATTGCGACAGACCCTTCGTATTCACGATAGGTCATGCTGGTTAAGCCTTCGCGTTCGCGTACATGGGCTCGCGTTCGTGAAGCTTTAGCTTTTCGAGCCCTCGCGTTCGCGGACCAAAGGTCGCGTTCGCGATGCACAAATAGTGACCCCTCCCCAATTACTTTACACGTTCGTGTCACACAGGTCGTATTCGCGATGAGCAATCCCCCAAGGTTTCGCATTCGCGACTATGGCTTCGCGTTTGAGATAGACAAAAATACCCCTGCCCCCATTTACCTTATGCGATCTCTAAGAACAACATGCCTGGGCACCTGCTATAGATTTTCAGCAATTTATCCTTAGTTCAAAACTTCCCGAATCACATCTAAAACACACCCGAGCCCTCGAGGCTCCTAACCAAACACACGTACTAACTTAACAACATCATACGAACTTATCTGTATGATCAAATTGCCAAAATAACCTCAATAACAATGAATCAACCTCAAAATCAAGAACTTTTTCTCAAACTTCATCAAGTATCAAATTTAGCAATTTAATTCTGAATCACGTCAAACGACATCCATTTTCAACAAATTTTACAGGAATGACTTAAACCATATATAAGACCTGTAGTGGGTGCCAGAACCAAAATACAGGCCCGATACCAACACGTTCTAATCCAATTTCATTTCAAATTTCCTTAAACATTTTCAGAAAACAATTTTACTTAAAAATTCATTTCTCGGGCTTGGGACCTCGGAATTCGATTCTAGGCATACGCCCAAGTACCATATTTTCCAACGGACCCTCCGGGACCGTCGAATCATGGGTCCGGGTCCGTTTACCCAAAATGTTGACCGAAGTAAAATTTACTCATTTTATAATCAAAACTTAGCATTTTAAGAGATTTTCATATCTAAGCCTTTTGGCTAAGTGCCCAGACTATGCACGCAAATCGAGGTGACTCTAAATGAGACTTTCAAGGCCTCAAAAATATAGAATTTAATTTAAAACAAGTGATGACCGTTTGGGTCATCACACCTACAAAACTGGGGCTCAACTTGCCTTTCTTCCTAATCTGATAATACCTTTTATCGGTGAGACTTTCAAGAGAACCTTCTCGCCGACCATGAATGATAGATCCCGCACCTTCTGATCCACGTAACTTTTCTATTTGGATTGTGCTGTGCGAGGTCGCTCATGGATAAACTTTACCTTTTACAAGGCATCTTTCACCAAATCTGTACCGTATAACTTAGCCTCACCAGGCTCAAACCACCCGATAGGAGCACGACATCGCTGACCATATAAGATATCAAATGGAGCCATCTCGATGCTGGAATGGTAATTGTTGTTGTAAGCAAACTTGCCCAAAGGCAAGAACAGATCTCACTACCCTCTAAAATAAATCACATATGCTCTCAACATATCCTCCAATATCCGAACTGTCTGCTCCGACTACCCGTCAGTCTGTGGAGTAGTAAGGTTATATTTTGGACAAGTGAAGTCCCATCGGGATGATTATAAGTGAAAATAGTTGTTTCAAAATCAAGATGGAAAGTGAGGTGCATAAGATTTAACAAAATTGACTAAGTTTACAGAAGGTGCGTCTTCCAGTAGGTTTTAGGCCTTCGAAATGGTTTTCCAAAAATATATTGTGGGACCCAAATGGATCTTTGTGCAAAACGTTATAGAGATTTTATAGAATAGTGCATAATTGCCACGTTCAGCCGTGTTTGACTGCGATCGCGGTCATGAGGCAGTGCTCCAGCTATTTACCACGATCAGGATTGCGGTCAGACCTACGGGGACGCAGTGGCCGACTTAGGAATTCGTTTTGCTTTGCCCAATTTCGTCCTCCACTACGCCAAAACATAAAAACTTGCTCTAGAAAGGAAAGCTCTCAAAAACCTAACTCCTTAAGGGTTCCTCCACCAGCCAATGTAAGTTCTAATGGCGATTCTAAGTTAATTTTAATTTTTCAACATCTTATTAATATGGGTAAACCCTCCATATCATTAGATATTCGATTGTGACATCATTGTTGAGAGAAGAAACCCTAAAACTCGAATTCAAGAAGATTGAATGTCAAAAAGGTAATATCTTCACCCTCTAATTGATTCTATCACTGAATTAATGATTATAGACTCTAGTTCATGAGATATGAGTTGATGTGTTTGATAGAAAAGCATGAATGGTGATAGGTTTGGGTTGTTGATTGGTTATTATTGGTTATGGGTGTTGAATAACTTATGGGTGAAAAAGAATAATGTTGATTATAACCATTTGAGAATTTAGAATTTATCTAGGAGCAAGAGAATGGGTTATTGGGTGTAGAAACACCATTAATAAGGGCTATGAAGCTTTATGCCACCAAGTGTTTGATAAAATGCCTAAGTGACCAAAACATGAGGATTGTTGCTAATTTGGAATTCCTATGACTTGTATTGATATAGATTAAAGTTGAAACGGTTAGCGAATATTTTATTATGCTCAAGAGCAAGAAGTTAAGCTATGTGAGGCTAAATCTCTATGTTTGGGAATGTTAATGATTCTCCCTACACTACGTTTGTTTTACGACATTACTAATTGCCTCAGAAATATAGTTTAGCCTAGTTCTTTGAATAGTTGTAGAACTTCTATTCTTTATCTTCATAACTCGTTCATGACTTTCGTTTTGAACGTTGTGAGCTCAGTTCATATTCAGATTGGGTTTGATGCCCCGAGTTTTAGTATAGATTACTTAGTATGCCATAAACAATTGAAGTTTCAGTGTTCATAATCCGTTCAAGAATACAGGTCTCGGTCTAGTCCTATTCAGTATTCCAGTATTATGTAACTCAATGTGATTCGGTACTCCACTATTATGTAACTCAGTGTGATTTAGTATTCTATTATCATGTAACTCAGTATAATTCAGTATTTCACTATCAAGTATTGCAATATGATTCTCAGTTCCTGAACGTTGAACACATGTATTTGGGCCTGAGGCCGCAGTTTATGCTTCATGCATCTTTAGGCGTGAGGCTGCAATTTATGCTTTATGCATCTTTAGTCCTGAGGTCACAGTTTATGCTTTATACATTTTGGACCTGAGGTTGCAGTTATGTATATGTATACTTAGGATCGAGGCCGCAATTGTGCACACACAAATATATATAACTGCGATCTCAGGTCCGTTGAGTGATAGTTATGAATACATTAGCTTTCCGTTGAGTGAATAATTTGGGGTTTTCCTAGTGAGAAGAATTGCTCAGAAGTAAGTCAGAAGATGAGTCGCCACTGACATAAAACGCAAAAACAAAATTGCAGGAGATAAGGAAAGTTGTTCGGATCCTAACAAAACTAGAATGATTCCCAAGTATAAAACCTTTGGTCTAAGGGGGAGATATGAAAATTGACATTAAGTCTAGTTGGAGATTTGAAACCCGCATAGTTAGCATGGGATATGTATATAAAAAAAAGAGAGGACTATAAAAATCATGCCCTGTTATGTATCACGAGGGTAGTGTCATCACATGAGACTCTAATCTTCGGAGTATAGACTTAGCTCACAACAATTCTATAAGTGTTTTCAGGAAATAATGAAGAAGATAGTCAAGTGTAGGAAGTATAACTCATTATTGAGGTAGATAAGAGAACTCTGGTAAAAGAAGTGTACCAGCCAAGATAGGAGTTCGACTTCGGACTCTGAAGATGACGGAATTGTTGTCTAAAATAGAAATTGTTCCCCCTTAGTAGCCGAAAAGAAGGAGGAACAATGTGATGGTCCCTACGTGTTGCAGTTGAAAGAGGATATTCACAAGTATAAGACGGTGGCTTTTGAATAATGGGGAGATGCTGGTACTTTCAGGTACCACGATAGATTGTGCGTTGCAACCATAGATGGACTTAGTGAGGAGGAAGATTATAGAAGCCCATAATTCAAGGTAGAGATAGAAAACATCACAGTCCTTATGGCCAAGGGTCTGAAGTATCAGCAAATGAAAGTCGAGCAATAGAAAGCCTAGTCTTTTACCATAGTTTACACATTCTTTTGAGTGGAGATGGTAAATATGGAATTTGTACCAAGATTATCATGGTCATATTTAAAGCATAATTTGATTGTTTGATTGCAAATCGACTTACCAAGTCAGGACATTTCTTGCCAGTAAAGACTATAGATTCAGCAGAAGATTATACCAAGTTATACATTCATAAAATCGTCTGATTGCATGGGACTACGTTGTATGTCATTTCAAATTGTGGTGCTCAATTTAAAATGAACTTTTAGAAGTCCTTTCAGAAAGGATTAGACCCAAGTTTTTCATCCTCAGAAAGATGGCCAGGCAGAGCGCAATATTCAAATAGTTGAGGATATCCTTGATTTTTTAGGCAATTGGGATGATCACATACCTCTCATTGAGTTTTCTAATAATAACACCTACCATTATAGTATGTAGATGGAACTACACGTAACTCTATATGGGTAAAACTCAGAACTTCCAAAGTCCTATTCAAGCGTGCAGCATAGAGACCTAGAGTTTCAAGTTGATGATTGGGTGTTTCTGAAAGTTTCTCTTATGAAAAGAGTTATAAGATTTGGGAAGAAGGGGAAGCATAGTCCCGGCTATATTGGGCCATATAGATTCTTGCGAAGAATAGGTCAATTAGCTTATTAGTTGGAGTTCCCACCATAATAAGTGGTGGTACAACCATTATTTCACGTGTCATGTTATAACATTCAAGTTTCCGGTTCTCAGATACTCTCAGTTCAGTACTCAGATACACATGTCAGTTCAATACTCAGATACTCATGTCAGCTCATTACTCAGCTACTCATGTTAGTCAAATACTTAGACATTCATGCCAACTTAGTACTCAGATTACTCAAATATTTGTGCCAGTTCAAAATTCATATATCCATGTTAGTTTAGTATTCACGTATCCATGGCAGACCAATATTCAGTCAATGTACATTCTGTTCAGTATCGCAACAGTTCAGTAATCATACATTCATTCAGTTTTGTATACAAGTGTTAATGAAAGTTCATATTTCTACTATACCCATTTAAGGTCCGAAGTTATCAGAAGTTACAGTCAGGATAATCATTCGAGGACAAATGATCCCAAGGGGAGATAATGTAACACCCCGTACATTCAAACTAGGTATGAATGAGTTAAAGGAGTAATAAGGTTATATTTTGGACATGTGAAGTCCCATCAGGATGATTATGGGTGAAAATAGTTGTTTCAAAATCAAGATGGAAAATGAGGTGCATAAGATTTGACAAAATCGACTAAGTTTGCAGAAGGTCCGTCTTCCAGCAAGTTTTAGTAAACATTTGTAAGGAAGTTGGGAAAACTCAAAGCAAGAAAGTTCTAGGACTTTGACTGGCTTTCCAACAATATATTGTGGGACCCAAACGGATCTTTGTGCAAAAAGTTATGCCCATTTTACAGAATATTGCATAACCACCGCGTTCGACTGCATTTGACAGCGACCGTGGTCGTGAGGCAGTGCTCCAGCTATTTACTGCGGTCGGGACCGCGGTTAGACCTACTAGGACGTGGTGGCCAACTTGGGAAGTTCTTTTTTTGCCCTATTTCGTACCCCACATCCCCAAAATATAAAAACTTGCTCTATAAAGGAAAGCTATCAAAACCTAACTCCTTAAGGGTCTCTCCACCACCTAAGGTAAGTTCTAATGGTGATTCTAAGTTAATTTCAATTTTTTAGCATCTTATTAACATGCGTAAACCCTCCATATCATTAGATATTTGGTTGGGACACCATTGTTAAGAGAAGAAACTCTAGAACTCGAATTCAAGAAGATTGAACATCAGAAAGGTAATATCTTTACCCTCTAATTGATTCTATCATTGAATTAATAATTGTAAACTCTAGTTCATGAGATATGAGTTGATGAGTTTGATAGTAAGGCATGAACAATGATAGTTTGGGCTGTTGATTGGTTATGGGTGTTGATTACCTTATGGGTGATAAAGAATAATATTAATTATAACCATTTGAGACTTTAGAATTTATCTAGGAGCAAGACAATGGGTTATTGGGTGTAGAGACACCATTAATAAGGGCTATGAAGCTTTATGCCACCAAGTGTTTGATAAAATGCCTAAGTGACCAAAACATGAGCATAGTTGCTAATTTGGAATCCCTTTAACTTGTATTGATATAGATTAAAGTTAAAAGGGTTGGCAAATGTTGTATTATGCTCAAGAGCAAGAAGTTAAGGTTTATGAGGCTAACTTTCTATGTTTGGGAATGTTAATGATTCTCCCTTCACTACGTTTCTTTTACAACGTTACTAATTGCCTCAGATATATAGTTTAGCCTAGTTCCCTCATAACACGTTCATGACTTTCATTCTTAACATTGAAGTTTTTGTGTTCTTAATCCATTTAAGAATACATGTCTCAGTCTAGTCCTATTCAGTATTCCAGTATTATATAACTCAGTGTGATTCAGTATTACAGTATTATGTAACTCAGTGTGATCCAATATTCTAGTATCATGCAACTTAGTGTAATTCAGTATTTCACTATCATGTATTACACTATGATTCTCAGTTACTGAATGTTGAACACCTGTATTTGGGCCTGAGGCCACAGTTTATGATTTATACATATTTGGGCCTGAGGGCGCAGTTTATGCTTTATGCATCTTTAGGCCTGAGGCCGCAGTTTATGCTTTATGCATTTTGGACTTGAGGTCACAGCTATGTATACGAATACTTGGTCCCAAGGCCGCAGTCATATATATATATATATATATATATATATATATATATATATATATATATATATAGGGCCTGAGGCCTTAGTTTATTTATTCAGATAAATAGGTTGTTCATCAGTCAGGAGAGGGAGTATTCTTATCCTTACTTTCTTTGTTCAATTCAATAATTAGTTATACCAGTTATCAGTTATCATTTTAGTTTCAATTTCAATAGTTATCATTTAAGTTATTAATTATTAATTCTCAGTTATCATCTTAGTTTCCGTTTTAGCATTTACACTTCTTTCTTTTGAGTGGCTTTACATACCGGTGCAATTCAAATGTGCTGACGTCCCATTTCCCCGGGGACCTGCATCTCGCGATGCAGGTAATGATTTATAGGTTGATGATTCAGAGCGCTAGGATTCTCGTACCAGCTATTTGGTTATCCCCATTTCTTTCGGGGCATTATCATTACTACAGTCCTCAGTATTTTCAGACAGCCAGTGTTTTTAGTACAAATTAGATGGTTCATTGACTAGAGTAACAGTTGGACAGAGTCTCAGGATTTTCATGTTAAGCAATGTTGGATACATATATGTTTCGGACTTGTTTTAGTATTTCCACACTTTGATTTATATCATCCAGACTTTCAGTATATTAGCATGTGTTAGTTTATCTTCCGCATTCAGTATATTATGATATCACATGTTGATTCAGCCAGCCAGTTGGTTCGCTTGGTCATATATAGTCAGGCACCGAGTGACATGTCACGTCCAGGCCCAGGTTCAGGGCGTGACAGAAATGTTGTGCTGATCTCTATGCGGGTCCCTAACTCACGCTCTATGGCTCTCTAGAAATGGGAAGTGAGATAAGGGCCTTTATCTGATATGATGGAAACAGGCATACCATGCAATCGAACTATCTCCTGAATATAAATCTGGGCCAACCTCTCTGAAGTATAGGTAGTCACAACTGGAATGAAGTGTGCCGACATGGTCAACTCGTTGACAATGTCCCAAACTGCATCAAACTTCCGCAAGGTCCGCAACAACCCAACTATGACGTACATAGTAATGTGCTCCCATTTCCACTCAGGTATAGGCATCTGTTGAAGTAGGCCACCTGATCTCTGGTGCTCATACTTACACTACTGGCAATTCAAGCACCTAGCCACATACTCAACTATGTCTTTCTTCATCCGCCACCACCAATAATGCTGCCTCAGGTCACGATACATCTTTGTAGCATCTGGATGAATGGAATGTGTCTCCTCTAAAATCCTCTCCCTCAAGCCATCGATATTAGGAACATATAGGCGACCCTAGAGTCGTCGAACACCATCCTCAGTAATAGAAACCTCCTTATCACTACCCTATAGTACTGTCTCTTCGAGAACTGCCAAATGCAGATCATCAAACTACGAGCCTTGATCTGCCCCAATAATGAAGACTAGGTAGCAACACACGCAAGAACTCGATTGCGCTCTAAAATATCAAACCTCACAAGTCTATTAGCGAAGGACTGAATGTCCAAATCTAGTGGCCTCTCCTTTGCTGAAATGAATGCCAAGCTACCCATACTCTCTGCTTTCCTCATTAAGGCATCCGCGGCCATATTTGCCTTGCCCGGACAATAAAGAATCATTATCCTTCAGTAACTCAAGCCATCTACGCTGCGTCAAATTGAGATCCCTCTTCTTGAACAAATGTTGTACGTGTGATGATAAGTATAAACCTCACATGACACCCCATATAGATAATGCCTCTATACCTTAAGAGCATGAACAATCGCTACTAGCTCTAGATCGTGCATAGGGTAATTCTTCTCCTAAATCTTCAACTAAAATGAAACATATGTAATAACTCGCCCCTCCTACATACAAACACAACCCAAACCAATACATGAATTATCACAATACTCAGTATACATCCCCAAACCAGAAGGCAACACTCGAACCGATGCTATAGTCAAAGTTGTCTTAAGCTTCTGAAAGCTCACCTCACAATCATGGACCAACGTAAAAGAGCACCCTTTTAGGTTAAACTAGTCAAAGGTGCTCCAATGGATGAAAACCCCTACACAAATCGGTGATAATAACCTGCTAGCCCCAGCAAACTCCTGACCTCAGTCACCAAAGTGGGACGTGGCCAACTATGAATTGTCTCAATCTTCTTGGGATCCACCTTAATACCCTCTACTGATACAACATGCCCCAAGAATGCCACAAATTCTATCCAAACTTCACACATGGAGAACTTGGCATATAGCTTCAGTTCCCTCAATATCTAAACCATCACTCGCAAATGTTTCTCGTGCTCTCCCAAGCTGCGTGAGCAAATTAAGATGTCATCAACAAAGACGATGACAAAAGAATCTATATATCGCCTGAACACCCAGTTCATCAAATCTATAAACGCCGATGGGGCATTAGTCAAGCCGAAAGACATCACTAGGAACTCATAAAGTCCATATCTAGTACGGAAGGCAGTCTTCGGGAAATCTGAGTCCTGAATCTTTAACTGATGGTACTCCGATCTCAAGTCGATCTTAGAAAACACTGTAGCACCCTGCAATTGGTCTAACAAATCATCAATGTGCGATAACGGATACTTTTTCATAATGGTAAATTTGTTCAATTGGCAATAGTCAATGCACATCCGCATAGTCCAATCTTTCTTCTTTAAAAACAACACCAGTGCACCCCAAGGTGATATACTTGGTCTCAGAAACCCCTTTGCTAACTCCTCAAGCTGCTCTTTCAATTCTTTCGGAGCCATACGGTATGGTGGAATATATATAGGTTGAGTGCTTGGACCCAAAACAATATAGAAATCAATATCATGATCGGGCGGCATACCTGGTAGGTCAGAAGGAAACACATCGGCAAATTCCTAAACTACTAGCACTGAAGTAATCATCGAAGACTCTACGGTGGTATCCCGAACATAAGAGAGATATGCCAAAGAACCCTTCTCGGCCATATGTCGAGCCTTTAGAAAATAGATAACCTGATTAGATGTACTAACTAAGGAACCCTTCCACTACAACCTCAGAACCTCTGGCATCGCTAAAGTAATAGTCTTGGCATGGCAATCCAGGATGGCATGATATGAGGATAACTAGTCCATGTCTAGGATGACCTCAAAGTCAGTCATATAAAGTAACAATAGATCCACTCTAGTTTTGAAACCACAGAATATGACCACACATGACCAACAGATTTGATCCACAACTACATAATCATCCACGTGAGTGGACACACAAACAGGAGTACCCAAGGAGTCATGAGGAATATCCAAGAAATGAGCAAACAGATATGATACATATGCATAGGTAGACTCCGGATCAAATAGTACTGAAGCATCCCTATCGCAGACAGAAATAATACATGTGATAACGGCATCTGAGGCCAATACATCTGGTCTGGCCGGAAAAACACAGAACCAGGTTGGAGCGCCGGCTGACTGGCCTCTACCTGACTGAACAGTATCTAGCTGACCTCCCCATTCCTGGTCTCCACCTCTAGGATCGCCCCTACTAGTCTACCCTCCACCTTTGGGAGGTTCGACATCCGGTGATGTAATCATGGGTTGTTGACCCTGCTGTACTGCCTTGCCCCGAAGTTTGGGTAAAGTATCTCATCATATGACCGAGATCTCCGCACTCGAAATAGCCCCCCGGTATGGTGACATGCTACCCTAATATCTGACCCTGGTGGCCTATAGACCCACTAGAATAAGCTTGAATAGCCGGTGAGGCGGTATGAACTCTTTGGTATAGCACTAAAATAGGAGCTGGAAGAACACTGGTGACCTGAGTACCCACTAGAAGAACCCTGGATAGGTGGTGGGCGGTATGAACTCTCTAGTATGGCACTAAAATAGGGATGCGCAGGAGCACCTCGAGGAGGTAGCGGTGCTGAATATGGGGGCCTGGTTGGCTGACCCCTCCCAAACTGACCTTTGCTTCTAGCTGGGGCACCTTTAAACTCTCTAGAGAAATGTGCCCTTTTGTATTGCTAAATCGGCTCTCTACCCTTCATACGGTAGCCCTTTATTCTCCGAGCAATCTCCAATACTAAGTGATAAGAAGTCCTCATCTCAACCTCTAGATCCATGTTGGCCCTTATACAGAAGTGCAACCCCGCAACAAATCTCTACACTCTCTCTACTTCAGTAGGAAGTAACATGAGTGCATTATAAGACAACTCAAAAAACCTCGTCTCATAGTCCGTCACTAACATTTGACCCTTCTCACGCTGCTCAAACTGATACTGCAACTCTTCCCTCTCAGAGGGTGGAATACCTATCCAGGGAAAGCTGTGTGAACTGGCCCTAAGTAATAGGAGGGGAACCCGCTGGTCTGCCAAGAACATAAGACTGTCTCCATTTACGGGCCATGCCCTCCAGCTAGAAAGTAGTAAAGTGAACCCCATTAGACTCTAATATCCTTATGTTGTGCAGTGTGTCCCTTCACTTATCAATAAAATACTAGGCATCCTCATGACGCTCACCTCAGAAGATCGGGGGGAGGGGGGGTGCATCCTAGACCATCTATCTAATAACTTCTACAGATCGCCATCTACAGCTAGTCTGGGCTCAGGTGACACTGTTCTAACTGGCTGGGCCCCATCCGCGAGTAGTGTACCCAGAGTCTGATACACCGCAGCTGCATGTCTAGGAGCCTAAATCAATAGAGATATGTTCTCCTTCTCCTTCCTGAGATATGGTTGGGTCTGCTAGAAATAAACTATCCTAGGTCATGAACTGCGCATACGACCCATTACCTCCTGAAAGCCCAACGCTATCATGAAATCCATTGGGGTAGGCTCTGCTGCGGGTATCTCATCCTACTCATCAATAATAGGATCTCCTGTTGGATTCACTGGTGGTGAAATTGGGGCAGCTTTGTGATGCCCTCATCCCCAACCTAGGGCCGATGCCTTCCTCAGCCTCTGCCTTGGCCTCCTACAATGGCGGAAATAGCTCATCCCGAGTCTGGAACATTAGCTGTACACATCCTCACAATCTATGAGGGAATATAAGAAGGTAATTCTTTCTACCAACTACACGATAGAAGATGAATAAAGAGTAGTTTCCTAACACCTTATAGCCTCTCGAAGATAAGTACAGACATCTCTGTACTGATTCGCAAGACTCTATTAGGCCTGCCCATCACTTGTGAACCTATATAAACCAATTGCTCTAATATCATGTTGTCACGATCCAAATTCCATTATAGGTTATGATGTTGCCCAACACCATTTTTAGGCAAGGCAACACTGATCAACTAGTGAGTTCTGATTTATTTTATTAAACAATCCCAACATTTACTTAACTTAAATTTAATACATTTAATAAATAACGAATTTTTAAAGTAACATAAACTAAAATAACTAAATAAAATCATTATTATAGGAATACAACCCAAAATCAAGTCTACTAATACGTGCCAAGGATCTAGTGTCACGAGTGTGTTGTCAACTAGTAGAATATACAGAAGAGGACTACCCTACTGTCTGAAATAAGTAGACATATATAAGCAAAAGAGAAACCTTGGTTTGATGCTGAACAACTAGGGTGGGGGAAGCTCACCGTAAGTCTCAGTCCGAATCAAGTATGCGCATTTGGCAGATAACTAGATGCACCTATGTAAGGCCCCGGAAAATTTCGCTAAGTAATCTAGGATTTCGTGGTGCCACGTAGGCTAATTATTATATTTTATGTGCTATTAATATGGTGGACATCAATTATACTTGGTAAATATGAGTATAAGTCTTATGATAAGTGATGTGGGGTCCAAATGGAAGCCTAAGTGTATGCCAAATGGGAAAAGTTTCGTAATAGGCAAAAATTTCAAATGGATTCGCACAAGGCTCCACTTTAAACGAGCATATCTAAATATTTATGAGGTTTTATATGGTGAATAGCATACCAAATGAAATTTCTTTGATTCTAGTTCCCAACGCTTCAAACCGTTTGCCATTTGGACATTCCTACGCAAAGTTATGATCAAATTACCAAAGGCTGGAAAATGTTGTCTTGTGTCAAATCTGCGACCGCATTTCCTGTCGCATTTTTAAATCTGCGGTCGCATTTCTGTCGCAGATTGAACCAGAGTAGCCCAGTTTTGGGTACCAATTTTGCGGTGCATTCTACGGCCCGCATGTTCATTCTGCGGTCCATTCTGCTATAGCAGAATTGACATCGCAGGGTTAATTTTTCAATTTTTGTAACCCGACCCCATGTCGATATACTACACCCTACCCTTCATTTTAGGCCTATTTTCTGATACATTAAGAGAGAGAAAGGGGGTCCTATAGGGAGAAGGGGTTCTTCATCAACATTTGTCCTAAAGATCTTGCTTAAACCTTGAAGATTTGTCAAGAAGGGCACCTAGGTCATCTTCCCATAAGGTAAGAGTCGATAATGCAAGCTCTTAACTTCTAAATACAACTAGGATAGACCATTAGAAGGGTAATTGATGAGGGTACAAGTTGATATCTTTCATGCATGAGTTCTTAAGAGTATTTTGTTAGGTCTTGAGCTAAGGATGGAATGAGGGATGGTAGGATCTTTCACAAAATGGTTTTAAAAGCATAACACCCACTTAGTGTTTGAAAATATGCTTAAATGAACTAGAAATATGATCACCTCTCTAATTTGTGGTTTGATTTGTCATGTTCCTAAGAGATTGGCATTGCTAAGAGTCTCGGAGTATAGTAGGATTTAAGGAACGCTCAATCGAGGTATGTAGGCTAAACTTTCTCTCTCAGAAGTGAATTCTATATTTGTTTGTTAGTTTAAATGTGGTTTACCTACCAAAATTGTATAGTCCTGAGTCTCCTCATAAATTAAGTTTAGCATGCTAATTGGGTGAGAAGAATTGCTCTGTTTACTGTTCCTAGTTGCTATTGTGTGTATCAAATGATTTGGTTGATTTTGTCTACTTGTTGATGAGATGTAAAGACATATGGAAATGAATCGAATAAGGAAGGGTGAAACAAGTATAAAATAGTCTCAAATCTTATGAGCTAACTTCCAAAAGTAGAATGGCCTAACGGTCTTGTACCCGAACTATGCCCATAAGTGGCTGTTTTATATAATGCTTTGGCTTATAGATACGATCCGCTCAATGTGTGATATAATGGTTGGTTGGTATATTCCTCTTTGGGAAGAGTCCCTTATGCTTGATAATTCTATCTCTGTTGAATTTGAAAATACATAATTTCCGGATATTTGGTACATTGATATTGGTTGGTGATCTTTAGAAATAAAGGGATGAAAATGTGAAAAACCGAATACGGCCATAATGCCAGGAATAAAGAATCTTGTGAATGTCCAAATGAGCCAAGGAAATAATGTTGTTGTTGGTGACTGGAAATACTAATGGGAATCTATAAATTGTGAATGATATTGAGGTAAGCATGGTTGCGTTTATGAAATATTCGTATACTTGTATTTATACTGCAATTGTGTGCAATACTAAATTGAATCAAATATGTTTTCGGGAGTATCTCTAGCAACACCGAGGAAGGGTAGGTAATAAGACTCATTCTTGAAACTACACATGCCGGTGTAGGGGTGCATCAAGCTTATTCCCCTTAACTGGGATGATCTCGGCACCATTGAAATTTCGTAACGCCAACCCACACGGCATATGTGGGAATGCATCTTAGCCGAACAGGCCGTGATCGGACGCCATGCCGCACACATGGTGGTATAGTGCTCGAAATCAATAAATCTTGAAATTTGATACCTGAGAAATAAAAAAAAAACTGGAAATTTATGATTTGGTATGGATGACTTAGTTGATCGGGTCGTGATCGGACTCCGTGCTATCAAAGACGGTGGTGAAATTTATATCGGTGCTAGAGATCTCCCAACCAAACAAAAAGTATATATATTATTTTCATAAAGTATAGGACTAACATGTTTCAAAATTGGGTGTTGGAATATTGTTGATCTTGACTTACTATTGTGGATTCTTTGCTTGTATAGATATTCTAATCTGAAATAGGACTTTTAGCCTTACATACTAGTGCTATTCGACGGCGCTAACGTCCCTTTTGCCGGGGGCGCTACAATCCTGTTATGATTGTAGGTGGTTCTACAGCAGGCACTCTAGTCCACCGGTGGTAGCACCTCCTCTACTTTTATTGAGCTGTGTTGGTGAGCCCCACTCTATCCCGGGGTCATGTTATGTATCTTTTGTTCTTTTTCTAAATACATTTTGAGGTATAGCCGGAGCCTTGTTACCGGCATTTCTCTATTGCTCTTATCTTGTATTTAGAGGCTTCGTAGACTATTGTGGGTGGAGGTTGATGTTGGGAGTCTGGGATAGAAATGCTGGTACTTAACAAGCATGTTTTTCATTAAATTTGTAAACTTGTAATATTTTGAAAACTAAATGAAGCAATCACAAAGAATGAAATGAGGGTTGCTAACAACAGATTTCCTTGCGTTTTATTAAATGTGATAATATCCCCTCTTTATTTATGAACTAGTTTGGGTAGAATGAAATATAGCAGGCTTGCTCAGTCGGGCTTACTCGGTTGAGCGCCGGTCGCGCTCCTCTGATTTTGGGGTGTGACAACCTACCTCAGATCATGTAAAATTTACATATGCATTGTATGAGTACATAAACAATATGTACCCAGTACGTATCCAGTCTAACCTCGAAGAAGTAGTAACGAGGGGTCGACTTGACACTTACTAAGGCCAATAATAATATAATTTAAGTGTTACTCTAAGTATGAATAACATGAATAATAATGATAGTTTAAGAATAGGGAGAGGTAAGATATTCTTTCATAGACAACATATCAATTTCCGTCATATCATGTAACAACTTACAATTTAAAGCATTTAAGCAGTATAAATCATGGGAAGTTCCACATAAATAACATGCGCAAATTATGTCGAGGTCGTACGGCATGGTCCAACATAATATTAAACTGTGCACTGCGAGAGGGTCAAATGGAACGAACCATAGATGCATCTATTTACTACCAAAGCACTCGGACCGATCCACAAATAACAATTTATCTTCAAGAAAGCACACATTGCCTATTTACAGTCAAGTATTTCATACAAATTCTTAAGTAAGTGAGTATAACCGTCTATATTTGTTTTACCAATTTCCAGCATGACTTAAGTGACTATAGTAACAAGTGAGGACTCAAGCATTGTAAGTGTAGCATGATACGGGTCCTAAACTACCTGGACACTTAGCATAATAGTAGCTACGTACAGATTCTTGTCACCACGTACGTACGTAGCCCCCATAGAGAGGTACATATATTTCTTTAATTCACCTATGGGTTTAATTCCCTCTTACAAGGTTAGAAAGGAGACTTACCTCGCTTCAAGGTCTACTTTTCAGTCCAAGCATAAACCCAAACACTCAATTTGGTGTCGATCAATCCGAAACTATCTAAATAACATAAAAACTAATCAATATAGGCTCAAAAGTTCATATTCCCATTATTAGAGTGACTACCCAACCCATATTGCAAGATTCCTAAAATTCACCCCCAACGCTCGGGGCCCACGTTCTCGCATTCCGGAAATATTAGAAAAAAGTTGTTACCCATGACCCAAGGAATATAAATAAATGATTATTACTAATTTTCATGGTCAAATTCGTGGTAAAAATATCAATCTTGCGAACCCTAGGTTTTCCTCTAATCCCATAACTTTCACTAATCTTTATATGTTAATCTACCCATAATCTAAGTATTTAACTCACATATAGTAGGAATTACTTACCTCCAAATGCTTGGTGGAAAACCCCTCTCAAGATGCTCTGAAATCGCCCAACAATGGAGTGAAATGAGTCAAAACTGACTAACTCCCGTATTAAATTAAGTCCACTGCCTTCATCGATTTTCGCACCTGCAGTGCGTTGACCACATTTATGGTCTCGCTTCTGCGGACGATTGTCCGCTTTTGTGAAAATGGGCTGGCCTAGTTGAGGCCGCACCTGTGGACAGGTGACTTCTGCTGCGGAAGAGGACATACATCTATGAAACCTAGGCTCCTCTCCTTGGGCCACATATGCGATGTATGAACCGCACCTACAAGCTCACACATGTGGTTATCCAACTGCAGGGGCGGTTATGATAGCAACTGGAGTTTCAGCTCCTTCTCAAATTTTCAACTTAGTTCAACCTTGTCCGATTGATGCTCCGTTCCCCCGGGGCCCCGTCCGAACATACCAACAAGTTTGGAATCATAAAATGGACTCACTCAAACCCTCGGAATGCCCTAAACAACATTAAAACTAAGAATCACACCATAAAACCAAATGAATCAAACTTATGAACTTCAACTTCTTCAATCTACTTCCTATGTGTGATGACCCGGCCATGTGATGACCCGGCCCGTTGTCACGTGAGTTACCGCCCCATTTTCCTCATTTTTCTCTTCCTTATATTTCATTGTAAGAGTCTTGGGTGAATGAGTCGAGTTGGATTGGTTTTGGAAGGAAATGAGACACTTAGTCTCTTTAATGAAAGTTTGTTTTGGAAAAGTCAACCTGATGTTGACTTATGAGTTAGAGGCTCGGATGTGATTTTCGGTGATTCGGTTAGCTTCGGGAGATGATTTTTGACTTCGGAGCATGATCGGAATTGGTTTTGGAGGTCGGTGTAGAATTAGGCTTGAATTGGCGAAGTTAGTATTTTGGCGAATTCCGGTTGATAGGTAAGATTTTGATCCGAGGTTCGGAATGGGATTCTGAGAGTTGTTGTAGCTTCGTTAGGGGACTTGGGATGTGTATGCAAAATTTTAGGTCATTCGTAGGTGTTTTGGTCAGGCTTTTTTATCAAATGTGTATTTCGAATGTTTTAGAAGAACTTAGGCTTGAATCCGATGTAATTTGATGGTTTTGGTGTTGTTTGTGGTATTTTGATTATTGGAGCAAGTTTGAATGATGTTTTAGGATTGGTTGGTACTATTGGTTGAGGTCTCGGGGGCCTCGGGGTGATTTCGGATGGCTATCGGGATGAATTTTGGACTTGTTGCATTTCTGAAGTTTCTAGTTTCTGGTATTTCCGCATCTACGGAAAAGGGACCGTAGATGCTGTTACACAGATGCGGAAAGGTGGTTGCAGGTGCGGTTATTGGCTAGGAAGGATGAGTCCTCAGATGCGGAAGGGGAGCCGCATCTGCAATACCACAGATGTGGTCGAGAAGTCGCAGAAGCGAAGGATATTGGCCATGGGACTTTCCGCAGAAGCGGTCAAGGTTCCGCAGAAGCAGTGTCTGCAGATGTAGATACTGATCGCAGAAGCGGTGTTGGCAAATAGTGGAAGATATGTAGAAGTGGAGAGAAAACCGCAAAAGCAGTAACCGCAGGTGCGGTTCATTGATCGCAGATGCAAAAATGTCTGGACAGAAAGGGTTTTAAAGGGTTCATTTTTTTCCGCGAGCTAAGGTATATTTCCACCATTTTTGAGCAATTTTAAGATCTTTTGGACGGAAATTGTAGGTGATTTCGACTGGTTGTGAGGAGGTGAGTCCTATGACCTAAATACATGATTTAATGGTAGAATTAACATAGAAATTTAGGGAAATTTATCAAAAAAGGGGAACAGCTAGGGCTTGGAATTTGATATTTTAGAGTGTGATTTGACAAGTCATTCGGGTTTGGCTTTGGGATATTTTTGTATATATAGACTCGTCGCGAGATAAGGAATCCGATGATGTTAAAATTTTTTATTTTCGAGCAGTGGGCTCGGGTTTTGCAAATTTCATGAATTTTGATATTTTTCAAGTCCTTTCGATGGGGTTATGTTCCCTTAGCCTATTGTAACGTGTTCGTTGTGGTTCTGATCAGATTCGACGGGCGAGGAGGTCGATTTCCAAGCAAGGGCATAGCGAGCTAGGATTTTGGCCGGCTTGAGGTGAGCAATGACAGTAAATTATATCTTGAGGGGTTGAAATCCCAGATTTGCACAACGTAGTGCTATGTTGAGGTGAAACATGCACCTTATGACGAGCGCGGGGTTATTTACTACTAGGATTGTGACTTGGTCCATCCCGTTTGATATTTTACCGCGTATTTAACTGAGATATGTTTGTTATCAACATGATTTGGGCTTCTTGCCATATTTCGGGCTTCATGCCGAATACTTGAGTCCTTCGTGGATTTTTATCACTCTTTCCTCGCTATTTGATATATCACCAAAACTCAGTCCTGTTGATTGTACTTTTTTGCAAACTCAGTCACTTTAATTGAATTTTTGAGACTTAATTGATATCTCCAATGTTGTTTGGGCTGAGCACTACTATTCTATTGATGCCCGAAGGGCTTATGATGTTTTATGGACTGAGTGAGGCCGAGGGGACTGAGATACATTTATATGCCATGAGGTAGCTGGGGTGACGTAAGGAGGCTTTTAAGCCTCCTGAGTGATGTGAGAAGGCTTTCAGACCTTGAGTGTGATTTGAGAAGGCTTTAAGGGCTTGAGTGTGATGTGAGGAGGCTTTCAGGCCTTAAGTGTGATATGAGGAGGCTTTCGGGCCTCGAATGTGATGTGAGAAGGCTTTCAGGCCTTATGTTAATATAGCCATAAGGGGCCCTCTTCGGAGTCTGCACGCCCACAGTGAGCGCGGGTACCCATGTCATATGATACTGAGCCCGAGGGGCTGATATTATGCTGAGTGACTGATACTGAGCCCGAGGGGCTGGTACTGTCCTGAGCGATTGATACTGGGCCCGAGGGGCAGACTTCTACTCACTATTTACTCGTTGTTTTACCTGATTTACCTGATTTTAAAAGGAGATTTCATTTGATTCTTTATTATTCTACTGATTTACTATTTTTACTGCCTGATATAGAATTGCTTTGTGTAGTTATGTGTTTTCATGCCTTCGATTATTATTTATTATTATTACTCACTGAGTCGGAGTACTCACATTACTCCCTGCACCATGTGCGCAGACACGGGCATAGAGGAGTCTGCACCTGAGCGCTGATTATTCCTAGACCAGGCAGCGAGTTGGAGTGACGAGGTAGCTGTTGATGTCCGCTGCCTTTTGTCTTCCCTATTTTATGTCTTTTGAGTTCCTTTAGACTATTGTATCAGATATTTTATTTCGTAGACTCATTACAAACTTTGTAGTAGCTCGTGACTTGTGACACACCTTTTAGGGCTGTGTCGGGATGGTTTCCCTTGTTATTATCGCTATTTCCGCATTATTTGCTATGTTAAGCATGTGTTAGAATTGTTAATGTTAATTAATTACTTTAAAGAGGTGTTGGTGTTGTTCTGGCTGGCCTTATCTTCACGAGAAGCGTCATCACGACCGGGTTTGGGAATTGGGTCGTGACAATTAGCATTAGAAAGATACATAAGTGCACCAACAACACTGAGATAGAGTATTTCATCACCAAGGATTTCCTAATCCTCTTCAGGAGGTCAGAACAGATCCTTATTCACTTCAAGTGATCAAACATCCATTTGGTGTACTTAATGGGTGCACTTTGTCCATGTAAATGTGTTTAAAGACCTTTTCTATATAGATAGATTGATGGATAAAGATTCTATTTGCTAAATATTGAATTTGCAGACTAAGATAAAGTTTTGTCTTTCCAATATCTTTCTTGTCAAATTCTTTCCTAAGATATTCAATCGACTTTTGGAGATCTTCTAGAGTTCTAACCAGATTTATGTCACCAATATAAACAACAAGTATAATCTTCTTTCAGCAAATATTCACTGAGGTGATTATACCAGATGCGCCCAGATTGCTTTAAACCATACAAAGACCTTTGTAATTTGATCGAGTACATTTCTCGAGACTTTGAACTATATGCTTCAGGCATTTTAAATCCTTCAGGGATCTTCTTATAGATATAATAAAATGATTCATATAGGTTATGACTTACATTTAAATGGCATGACATATTTTGGTGTCTAGACTACAGGTCCGATTCACACAATATTGTGCACTATATTGTATCAAATATATCGTCAACAATCATTTTGTATCGGTTCCCGAGAGGCATAACTTATTGAGATCTCATAACTTTCTTTATTTTCAGGTACATGAACTTCTTCTAGAGTTTCATGAAACCGTGGGCTCTTCTGGAGTTCATTTCCTCCTTATTATGATCATTTTGATTGTTTGCTCCTATTATTTTTCAAGAATTGTTACATTTGAAACCGATTGGTCTACCATGCTTTATACGTACAGTAAAATTTATCCTTCAGGGATTTTAATTTAAATAGGACAATTTAGAGTTGAAATATGATATTTAATTTTGGATCAGCAAATACTTTTGGCATTTGACTTGAATTATCTTCTGAATAAGGATCATATTAATAATAATTTGATTCATATAACATCTTTTTCAGCTGTTTATTCCATCTCCCTAATGTTAGAAAATCTAACATATATCCCAAATCTTTTTTTGGAAACCTATCTTTGTGAATTGTGGTAAATAAATTAATCATATACCACACATAAAAGTTATTAGATAGTAAAAATATTTGATTTCTGATCCTAAACAAATAGTGAGGGGAGGACATATCATATATTATTAGTCTGATGAATACAAGTGTTGCTGTATACAATTTAAAAACATTCAGACCAATACATGAAGCTTTATTCTCATAAGCAATAGTTTAGTCATTATTATGAGGTATTTAATGCCAAACCAGCTTGGATATAAACCAGCATCATCAAGAAGAACTATCTTGATTTCATAATCTGAAAATTATTCTCACAATTGAGAAAAGCAATTTCAAATGCCAAACTGCAGGTTGACATAATATCTTATATATGTATCTATAGGTAGTTCACATAATAGGTAAATGGGACCATATTCACCTTTTGTATATTTCATAATTAGGGGTCTTAATCCTAACTTTAGCTGGTATAATCGATTTATTATGAGAACAAGCAACACAAGAGAATTCTTGAAGAATCTTCTAGTTCTTTAGTATATGCTTATCTGAATTCTCAAATAGCTCATTTAAAAATGGCAAATGAAAACTTCAAGTTTATCATGGCATGTGCTATATCTTAGTAAACTTCTGATTTACTGTGACTACTTTTGTATCAGCAAATTTTTGATTTATTGTAGCTGTCACACCTTATTTTTCAATCCCCGGAAGGGTATAAGGGAGTTTTTTCCAATTTAAGTGACAATCAAAACGGGAGTATTTATTCAAATTCAGAGTTGCCACTTGGGATAGTTTATGGTGTCCCAAGTCACGGGTTTAAAATCCCAAATCGAGGTAGTTTGACTCTATTGTCGGTCTGCGAACACAGAAATCCGGGTAAGAAATTCTGTTAACCCGAGAGAAGGTGTTATACATTTTCGGGTTTCGTAGTTTTAGCACGGTCGCTCAATTGTTAATATTGGCCTGTTTATTTGATTTTAAAACACTTTTAAACCTATGTGAATTTTTTAACTTTTAAACCGTTTTTATTTATCTAAGAAATTATTTCAAGGTTGTTTAAAACACATCGCAAGCCAAGCTACATGAAATGCACCTGTGAGTCACGATACATTCTATTCAATCTCGTGGGAAATTGGAATAGGGCCACATGAAATGTACCCCCGGATTTTAGTAATAACCGTGATAATTATATAATTGACGCACCTAAAGCAAACAACAAAGTTCATTTTTAATAACTAAATTATAATATTTGTGAGGGCCATAGATAATTTAATTTGCTTATGGCACGCCTCAAATCTCTTTCTTCAAGTGAATTTTTGAACTAGTCTTTTGAGGGCGCTAGATTATAGGTCTAAGGATATCCTTATTTGTTAATGTCTTGAACTTAGTAAATGACAATTTGGCAAGAGAGTTGGGGGGATGCGTAACCTTTAAAACTAAATGGTTTTGGGCTTAAACTGAGTGAATTATTAAAAATTGGGCTCAAAATGAGCCTAGGCGCGTGGCTGGGCATAAGATTGCCCATTGTTAAGCGGGCCAACTGATCCTGCTCAAATCGCCTCTCAAGATGGGTATTTGAGGGGTAATGAAATTGAAGAGGCTTGGGTCTGAAATTGAGCACAATGGGAGAAGGAGAATAGCTGAGGTTTGCCAAGGACAAAGTCACAGCCCAGGCGACCTTATTTGGGGTCAAGTCCCTGCCTCAAACTTGGCACAAACAAACCAGCTAGGTTTGAATAAGGCCCTAATGATATTAATCAACATACGCTAAGATAATATGCAAGATTCAAAAACTACAACATCACAATAACATGCTCCATATCTTTCTGAAATATTCTACTGGCAATATACACCTGGGATTCGAAACTACTACTTAGTTATTCATATATCCTAATCAGTACCTAACCAGTTTAAGTTTACAATAATTATCAAACATGTAATCCCCTGCTTGAATCATAATCCTCAAAATGATGCCAACATAAGACCAAATCGTTAAGGACTTAAAGCAATGTAATCATGCCATGCATTAATTTTGAGCTGAAATTCAAACATTGACTTAAGAAAATTAAAACCAAACAACCATAATATTCCCTAGCTAAATTAGGCACCCACTACAGAAAAATTTAGACCCTTTAAATATTCAAATACAAAAGCCTTCAGCTCAATCACAAAACAACATAATAAACTAAAAGCCTAAAATAATTTAAAGATGAAATATAAGAATATCAACATGCATGAGTGGAAAACACATGGAAGAACTGAAATTAATACATATACAAGGAAAAACTCAAAAACACATAGATTAATGTTCAGCAAAAACTGAGATTCATCCTCAAATCTTCCAACTTGGTTACACATTTTCAGATTTACACTTCATATGTCACTTAAGAGCCAAGGAATACCTGGAAGTCAAAATAAATAAAATAAGGTGAGGATCTCAGCAACAGCAGTAAATCAGCACCTTACCCCAATTACATTCAGCTCTTTCAAACCATTGTTAACCCAAGACAAAGCAGAGATCCCCTTGAAACTTTTAAACTCTTCCAAACAATGAAAATCAAAGAGCAATTTCCATATAATTTCCAGCTCAAGAATGCAAAAAACTTTTTTCACAATGTGTATCTCAGCTATTTTTTATTTTTTTTAGTATCCTAATCTCTACCCACAAATGAAAGAAATGAGCCCTTTTATAGCAAGCTTTAGGGCAGCAAAATTGATCTTAAAATTTTACCATCGCCCCTTCCCCAATATCTCATCTTTTCATTCTGGACCCTAATGTTTTAAACTATGCAGTAATTCATCCAATTCTCACCTTCCTAGCAACTTCCTAGGCAGTTAACTAAGATTCCTATCAATCCAATTCCTCTAAATACTCTTAAAATACATGCTAATTACTTTCAACCAAAGATGGGATTTGAACCCTTTAGGCAACTGAACCCCCAAAACCCATTGGGCCTTTATGCTAATAGGCATGTCTGAATGTAAGGCAGGCCCCGAACAAAACAAAATCCAAAATAAAATAATTTCGAACGAAGAAAAAAAAACTAGAAATAAACAGACCGAACACTAAATGAATCAAAAATAATAATAATGAACCAACTCACTTTGGACCAAGGAATTGTGACAACAAACAAACGAAGAAATTAGAACTAACTGTAATGAATTATACAAATTTAAAGGTTAAACATAAACTAAGCAGGCATGATTAACCTATTTTAATCAATTAAAAACTAATTAGTTTATTAATCAAAAGAAAAGTAGAAGAAGAAGATGATGAAGCGGAGAAAAAAAAACAAAAGGAAGGAGAACATAAAGGGACACAAAAGAGAGGGAAATAATATGCACTGATTTGGCCAGAAACGTTTGAACCAACAAAGTGAATCAATGAACGATGATGCTTTAAGAAGCTTGGCCGGCTATTTGGTCTTGCATGGAGTATGGTGGGCATCAAAATGAATTAAAATCGATACTAATCGATTGTTGTTAGGGAGAACAGTCGATTAGCATAAGTTTCGATCCATTATCGACCAAGAAAATCGCTTAAAACTCTGAAAAGGAAACAAGATTATGTTTTTCGAATTTGGCGTTACATTTGGGATTTAGAGACAAGGGTGGGATTTTGGGGAAATTTCTATTGGATTCATATTCAATGGGGTGTGGGGATTGTGGAGGAGGAATTGGGAAAGCATTTTTGAAAAATTTGACCGCACCCTTCTTCCGAGGTTGCTTACATATCCTTGCCTGTGAGTCACGACACATTCTATTCAATCTTGTGGGAAATTGGAATTGGACCACATGAAATATACCCCCCAGATTTTATTAATAACCGTGATAATTATATAATTGACGCGCCTAAAGCAAACAACAAATTTCATTTTTAATATCTAAATTATAACATGTGTGAGGGCCACAGATGATTTAATTTGCTTATGGCACGCCTCAAATCTTTTTCTTCAAGTGATTTCTTGATCTAGTCTTTCAAGGGCCATAGATTATAGGTCTAAGGATATCCTTATTTCTGAATGTCTTGAACATAGTAAATGATAATTTTGCAAGAGAGTTGGGGGATGCGGAACCTTTAAAGCCAAATAATTTTGGGCTTAAACTGAGAGAATTAGTAAAAATTGGGCTCAAAATGAGCCTAGGTGCGTGGCTGGGCATAAGGTTTCCCATTGCTAAGCGGGCCAACTGATCCAGCTCAAATCGCCTCTCAAGATAGCTATTTGAAGGTTAATAAAACTGAAGAGGCTTGGGTCTGAAATTGAGCACAATGGGAGAAGGAGAAAAGCTGAGGTTTGCCAAGGACAAAGTCACAGCCTATGCGACCTTATTTGGGGTCAAAACCCTGCCTCAAACTTGGCACAAACAAAACAACTAGGCTTGAATAAGGCCCTAATGATATTAATCAACATATGATAAGTTAATATGCAAGATTCCAAAACTACAACATCTCAATAACATGCTGCATATCTTTGTGAAATTTTCTACTGGCAATATACACCTGCTATTCGAAACTACTAGTTAGTTATTCATATATCCTAATCATTACCTAACCAGTTTAATTTTGCAATAATTATCAAACATGTAATCCCCTGCTTGAATCATAATAATCAAAACGATGCAAACTTAACACCAAATCCTAAAGGATTTAAAGCAATGTAATCATGCAATGCATTAATTTTGAGCTGAAATTCAAACATTGACTTAAGAAAATTAAAACCAAACCAACATAATATTCCCTAACTGAATTAGTCACCCACTACAGAAAAATTTAGACCCTTTAAATGTTCAAATACAAAAACCTTCAACTCAATCACAAAACAACATAATAAACTAAAAGCCTAAAATAATTTGAAGATGAAATATAAGAATATCAACATGATTGAGTGGAAAACACATGGAAGAACTTAAATTAACACATAGACAAGGAAAAACTCAAAAACACATAGATTAATAATCAACAAAATTTGAGATTCATCCTCAAATCTTCCAACTTGGTTATACGTTTTCAGATATGTCACTTAAGAGCCAAGGAATACCTGGAAGTCAAAATAAATAAAATAAGGTGAGGATCTCAGCAACAGCAGTAAATCAGCACCTTACCCCAATAACATTTAGCTCTTTCAAACCATTGTTAACCCCAGACAAAGCAGAGATCCCCTTGAAACTTTTAAACTCTTCCACACAATGAAAATTAAAGAGCAATTTTCAAACAATTTCCAACCCAAGAATGCAGAAAACTTTGAGTGTTTTTCACAGTGTGTATCTCAGCCGTTTTTTATTTTTTTAGTATCCTAATCTCTGCCTAGAAATGAAAGAAATGAGCTCTTTTATAGCAAGCTTTAGGGCAGCAAAATTGATCTTAAAACTTTACGATCACTCTTTTCACAATTTCTCATCTTTTCATTCTAGACCCTAATCTTTTAAACTATTCAGTAATTCATCCAATTCCCACCTTCCTAGCAACTTTCTAGGCAGTTAGCTAAGATTCCTATCTATCCAATTCCTCCAAATACCCCTAAAATACATGCTAATTAATTTCAACCAAAGATGGGATTTGAACCCTTTAGGCAACTGAAACCCCAAAACCCATTGGGACTTTATGCCAATGGGCCTGTCTGAATGTAAGGCAGGCCCTGAACCAAACAAAACCCAAAACAAAACAATTTCGAAAGAAGAAAAAAATAAAAACAAAAAATAAACAGACCGAACACTAAACGAATCCAAAAATAATAATAACGAACCAACTCATTTTGGACCAAGGAATTGTGACAACAAACAAAACGAAGAAATTAGGACTAACATTAACGAATTATACTAATTTAAAGGTAAAACATAAATTAAGCGGGCATGATTAACCTATTTTAATCAATTAAAAACTAATTAGTTGATTAATCAAAAGAAAAGTAGAAGAAGATGATGATGAAGGGAGAAAAAAAACAAAAGGAAGAAGAACAGAAACGGACACAAAAGAGAGGGAAAGAATATACACTGATTTGGCCAGAAACGTTTGAACCAACAAAGTGAATCAATGAACGATGATGCTTTAAGAAGCTTGGCCAGCTATTTGGTCTTGCATGGAGTTCGGTGGGCATCAAAATGAATTAAAATCGATGCTAATCGATTGTTCTTATGGAGAACAGTCGATTAGCATAAGTTTCAATCTATTATCGGCCAAGAAAACCGCTTAAAACTCTGAAAAGGAAACAAGATTATGTTTTTTAATTTGGCGTCAGATTTGGGATTTATAGACAAGGGTGGGATTTTGGAGAAATTTCTATTGGATTCATATTCAATGGCGTGTAGGGATTGTGGAGGAGGAATTTGGAAAGCATTTTTGAAAAATTTAACTGCACCCTTCTTCCGAGGTTGCCTATATATCGTTGGTTATAAAGAAATTAGGTCGGTGTAGTTCGAAAAATTTCGATAGCTAGGACTACCAGGAAGATGTGATTTCACTGTTGCTACTATTGTTACTGCTTGATGAACTCCTTTTTACACCAAGACAAAATAAAAGAAACTATACTAAGCTATGATCTATTGAATTACAAGAATCCTATCTTTACTTCTTCAAACTTGATCTTGCAGTTTCTGCCGCTCTGTTGACTTGTACTTTCCAGGTGAACTTTTTTGGTTGCTGACTTGAATTTTATTCTGAAGTGAGTTGCCTTGTTTTCTGGGCGGGCGCCTGATTTCCGACACTTGAACTATATTCCCTTGTTCTTCAGGTGGGTGCCTGATTGCAAAAACTTGAACTGTAATCCTTTGCTCTCCAAGTGGGCACCTGATTGCCAAAACTTCAACTGTATTCCATTTCTCTCCAGGTGGGCGCCTGATTGCCAAAACTTCAACTGTATTCCCTTGTTCTCCCAGTGGGTGTCTGATTTCCAAAACATCAACTGTATTCCCTTGCTCTCCAGGTTGACGCCTGATTGCCAAAACTTCAACTGTATTCCCTTGCTCTCCAAGTGGGCGCCTGATTGCTAAAACATCAACTGTATTCCCTTGCTCGCCAAGTGGGCGCCTGATTGCTAAAACTTCAACTGTATTCCCTTTCTCTCCAAGTGGGCGCCTGATTGCCAAAACTTCAACTGTATTCCCTTGAAACTTGACATGTGTCTCCTTGATCTCCAGGTAGGTGCCTGATTGCCAAAACTTCAACTATATTCCCTTCCTCTCTAGGTGGTCACCAGACTGCCAAAACTTCAACTGTATTCCCTTGATCTCCAGGTAGGCGCCTGATTGCCAAAACTTAAACTTTATTCCCTTGCTCTCCAGGTGGGTGCCTGATTGCTAAAACTTCAAATGTATTCCCTTGCTCTCCAGGTGAGCGCCTGATTGCCAAAACTTTAATTGTATTCCCTAGCTCTCCAGGTGGGTACCTGATTGCCAAAACTTCAATTGTATTCCCTCGAAACATGACCTACTTCTCCTTGTTCTCCACGTGGGCGCCTGATTGCCACAACTTCAACTGTATTCCCTTGCTCTCCAGGAGAGCGCCTGATTGCCAAAACTTCAATCGTATTCCCTTGCTCTCCAGTTGGGCACCTGATTGCCAAAACTTCAAATTTATTCCCTTGCTCTCTAGGTAGGCGCCTGATTGCCAAAACTTCAACTGTATTCCCTCGAAACTTGATCTTCTTCTACTTGTTCTCCAAGTGGGTGCCTGATTGCAAAAACTTCAATTATATTCCCTTGCTCTTTAGGTGGATGCTTTATTGC
The DNA here is from genome assembly GCA_026770625.1 of Nicotiana glauca. NCBI lineage: Eukaryota > Viridiplantae > Streptophyta > Magnoliopsida > Solanales > Solanaceae > Nicotiana > Nicotiana glauca. Next base: position 11,109 of record MU711364.1, on the reverse strand, counting down.
AAAAACTTCAACAATATTCGCTTGCTCTCCAGGTGGGTGCCTGATTGACAAAACTTCAACTGTATTCCCTTGCTCTCCAGGTGGGCGCCTGATTACCAAACTTCAACTATATTCCCTTGCTCTCCAGGTGGGCGCTTAATTACCAATACTTGCATTGCTTTTCTATCAAAACTTGACTTGTTTTCTCTTATTCTCCAGGTGGGCTCCCGATTGCTGAACTTGAACCGTCTTCCTTTGAACATTGTTGCTTTCCCTTTATACTCTAGGTGGGTGCCGAATTACCAACATTTGAATTGTATTCCTTTCCTCTAAATCTTGAATTATTTTCCCTTTGTTTTCTAGGTAGGAGCCTGATTGCAGACACTCGAACCATCTTCTCTTACTACTTGGAACTGTTTTCTCTAGAAACTTGCACCATTTTCCCTTGCTCTCCAGGTGGGCACTAGATTGCCGAACTCGCACCATTCTCCTTTGAAACTTGAGTTGTTCTCCTTTGAACATTGCTGCTTCCCCTTTGTTTTCCAGGTGGGCGCCTGATTGCAACAAAACAGATAAAACAAACAAAACTTTTCTTCCCCAGTTTGGTAACTGTGGACATCTATAAGTGTTCATTGAATCATCTTACCCGATATCTCTAATTGTTTTAAAAACTAGGCCCTGTTATCCAGGAGGGTCCTGAAAATTAAAATCAAATATCATCTTAAGAGTGAAAATTTCAGAGATAAATCTAACTTCCTAAAGGTGAAACTTATGGTAAATCTCATTATCTAATGGAGGCCTTAAAACTAAGTCCCATTATTCAGGAGGGTCCTGAAAATTTTCAATTGAATCTCATCCTAAGAATGAAAACTGCAAAACCAACTTATATTTCCCCAAAGTAGAGCTTATTCTAGAACTTTTTCCTCATGCAATGTTTTGAATTTTAACTAGGTCCCATTTTCCAAGACGGTCCTGAGAGTTTCAAATTATATACCATTATCCAAGAGGGTCTTGAGAATTTACAGTCGAACATGTCCGGTACATGCTTTTCTCACGGAGGATTCCTCTAGAACAAACGAGATTTCCTGGCCCTGTTTCAATCTAAGAAAAGTTTATCACCTTGAAAAATATGGTGGTTAGTTTGTGGCATTCTTGATGAAGGTGGCCTTTCCATTGCCGTGCTTTTCTCTAACTGGCTTCTTTGAACTGGCCAAGAATTGTTTGACTTTCTGACTGAATCTCAACCGCAGGACCCTAGATGTCTTGAGTTCTCTACACCCAAACCGTTGTTTTGCATTTCTGACCCTTCTACCTGAACCTCCGTATTTCCCACAAGATTACTAAACCATTCGACCAATGGAACTTTCACTAACACCTTATGTCTCACTTTACATCATGATATCTCTAGTACGTTTTGGCCGCACTCTGCTTTGTGCAATTTGGAAGTTGGTAGTAAACTTTGAAATTCTTTCTTACTTGCGTAAACAAAGCTAACATTGGAAAAGCCTTAGAGAAATAAACCCAAAAGAAATGAAATGCAATGACATCTAGAGTTAGGAATAAAGAAGAAAATCCAAGATTGGATGACCATCTGAGGGAGAAAAGAAAAAACGACTTATCTGAGTGGAGCAACTGGTACCAATGATCATGGCAAGTATTTCGGATTAATCAGCCCAGCCTATTCAACCAATCAACTTTCAGTTATCATACTTTATGCCTCGGGATTTCCATAACACAATCTCTTCGCCAAGTCACTGACCTTTGTTCAGCTTGCAGTGCATTGAAGGTTTTTCACCAACAAACCTCTCTCATTTGTTCATCTCTCAGATATTGTCGCCTTACGGTTCCCGTGAGAGTTTTCACCAGTAAGACTCTCTCATTTTTTATTTCTTTCAGCTTTCTGTGGCCTTATGGCGCTCGTGAGAGTTTTCACTAATAAGACTCTCTCATTTTGATTTCTCTTAGCTTTCCGGGGTGTTTCCCCTGATAGGAATCACGCATCTACTTGCTCGACTTGGCATCTCTTGAAGACTAACCGGAAGGTCTTTCTTTGGACCGTAATGTGGGCTTTTGGATAGGGTTAGAAAGAAAGGATATCACAAAGGCTGAAAAAAGCTTGAATGGGTTCAAAATTACAACTTTTGGAATCAGATCTCTAACAACAACCACAATTTCTACCCCAGTTTCTTTGCTTGGGGACTTTTGAATTTTTACTTTGATACGACAGAACTGTGAGGCAGCCTACGTGTCCTTAAAAAGAATCAGGTCAAACGTAGTTCATGGCATAGGCCTTGCTTTGTTGTTGTTACTATTCTCTTTTCTCTTTCTTTCTCTATTTTTTCTTTTTTCTTTTTCTTTTTTTCTTTTTTTCACTTTATTCGTTTTTTCTTTCTCTTTATTCTCTTATCTTTTCCTCTTTTCCTTTTTTATTTACCTTTTGTATCCATGTTTTTGAAATTTGCTACAGACTCCAAAAGAGGAGTATGAAGGAAAATAAATAAGGCTCAAAGGGGTAACAAAGGGTAAAATGTTTACATAGCAGAATAAAATGTCTTCGTCATTCCAATCTTCAAAACATGCCAAGTACAAACAAACACAATTTAAACCAAAGAAATCATACATAATATCTTTTGACTGCTTCAGAATTGGTAGCCATATCTATGCATTTGCCTTCTATATCTGTTAAATACAACACACCATTGGACAACACTCTCATTACGATGAACGGTCCCTGCCAATTTGGGGCGAACCTGCCTTTTGCTTCAGTCTGATGTGGAAGGATGCGTTTGGATGGATGTTGTACTCTGCATTTTCTCTATCATCGATATGGTAATCCAAAAGGCTTCGAGGAACCTAACACTGGCCTGACACATGTAGGAAATAAGAATAAATGGGAGGCTCGGCGAGGATTAGCATTTTTGGTGGCCTTCCTAGGAATCATAATTTGCCTAAGGAAAGATGGAAATATAGACATTGGGCTAGTAGGAATGATGGATGTAGCTATGAAAAAACCTAC